>APFE031025438.1:103712-199880 GCA_000404065.3 Pinus taeda | reverse complement strand
CTTGTAAAACTACACTAAAACTAGTCTAGAAAAATAGAGTAAAGAGGGCAGCATTATGAACAAGCCAACTGCAACTACCATTAGACATTAAAGCAAATACACACATGAAAATAAATCCCGGGCTAAAAGAAACCTGTAAAGAAATAACACCGATCAGTTTGAAAGAAAGGAAAACAAGTAAATGAAACTATACATGCTTAAGGAAATGAATAAGCAAATAAAGTGATGCTGTACATAAAATACTTTACAGTGGCAGAAATGAGCAGGGGCCCTCTGTCCATTCAGCCACAAGAAAACTTAAAGATCTGGAAACTTCAAAACAGTGCTATGTCTATTCCTCCGTTTGCAGAAAGTGTTCAAAACAGAGTGCTAGGATAGCACTAAAAACACAGAGTTCACAATGCTCTTAATTTTAACACAGGTTCATAAATTACCACTGATAAAAAAGTCTAATGAGCGTACACAGACGCAGCTATTTATAGAGATTTCTAAGATAGCCTACTCGTACAACTGATTAACTGAAAAACAACAAACTATCATGCGTGTTTATGGTCCCTTGACACTTCATACAGCTGCGTGGATGAGTTTAGTGGTTCAGTCATCATGGGTAATGAATCCCATGTTGGATCATGTCCCCTGCCACCTGTAGATCTCGTGGACAAATCACCGTTTAAGATGACGTGACCAAGCAGCTCACAATCACCGTTAAACAGCCTTGAGTTGACCGTAACTTGACCAGCTTTGACCGTGGATAAAGATGACGTGGATGGCTGGAAAAATGGGACAGGAACCTCGATCACGTTGATACCTAAGTGCCCATGTGGCTCATCTGGCAAACCGACACGTGGAACATTGCGTTTAACAAAAAGGCTGCAGGATCTTCAGATAGCTGCAGGATCATCAGATAGCTGCGGGATTCCTGCAAGTAAGTCAAAATCTAAACAAATAGTCATCCATTAGCAAAACTTTCTTGATCATGCTTAATAACACCTAATGTAATGATCTGGGTGGTTTTATGGTGAAAATGAGGCAAAAGTGAAGGAAAGATAAGGAAAGACTGAGGAAAATGGTAGATAATAGTGAATGATGAGGTGTAGGTTAGAGGCTCTACAGTACTTCTGAGCAGCGGAAGATGTTCCTAGAGGAAAAGTTAAGATGCATTAGGATGTAGAAGTGGGAAGGCATAGATCCCTTCCTCACCAGGATTCAGGAGGTTCAAGACCAGCATGTTGTTGTTGGGGCAGCGCTTCAACCAACAGAGCTAATGAGATTGTCGTTGAACAGTGTCTCTGAGGAGTGGCAGGTTTTTGTCCAAAGTATATTGGGCAAAAACAAGCTACCAGAATGGGACAGGATGTGGTCAAACTTGCAGTAGGAGGAGTTGAGGCGAGCTCTATTGAAGAGCTCTATCAGTGGCAGCAATAGCAGTAGATCAAAGTGTGAAAATTCCGAAGTCTGAAATCCTACTACAGCAACTGATATTATCTCTTCTATTTGTTAAATAAATTAAACAAATTATTTGTAGTTTCTTATGGCAAATATCGAAATAAATACACTGCAGCCTTCACAAATTAAATACTATGGAAAAATAAATGCAAGGAAAATTAGAGAAATGCTAGCACACATATAAGCACATTAACACAATTATTTTTGGTCATCCTCGGAAAAACCCAATGTGGAAAAACCGATGCAGCAGATGAGGGTTTCTTTATTATTCTTCAGCAATAATTCATGTACAAGATATCGGACTACAAAAATAGAGAAAGAAACACTGAGAGAAATTTAGCAATAAATTTCTCACTTTCCACAATGATTCTTTGACCCCGAAATGGACCCTCTTCCCTTACGTTGGAGGATGACGCAGAGCCCTAACGCACTGCATCCTCTCTCATGTTGGCCCTTCTAGAATTTATCCTGCACTCTTAGACTACTGTTGGATGTCCTCTCTCTCCCCTACAACTCACCCTCTGGCTCTATCTTCTCTTGCTAAACTTCAACCACTAAGAAAAATGATCTGCCTAGGCAACTGAGTATCCGCATCGGTTCATTCTCCATCTATCCATCGACTTCTTCTTATGATCTTCTGTTGGAGCACTGAAGGCCAAGATTAAAACATAATTGATGGCCCAAATTAATTCCTCGTCGATCCGTGTGAGTTTCTAGATGATTCTCACAACATCTCAATTAACACTGATTAATTAACAATATTCCCTAAGTTTAGACTTAGGAAATAATTAAAAATTGGTTAGTAATCTAATTGAGACACTTCTTGGTGGAATTTCCAAAAACAATTTTTGGGTTTTGGAGAACTCATTCATTCTAGCCTCTCCACAAAGTTTCGTGGCTAAAACACATCCGATGCTACAAAAGCTAACACAAAGGTGGTGAAGGAGGAGGAGAATGTGGCCTTCGCATCAAAGGGTCCATTCAAGGGTAGGGGGAACAGAGAAGGATGAAGAAGGACCTATATGATGCTACAAAAACTAACAAAAAGGTGGTGAAGGGGGAGGAGAATGTGGCCCTCGCAGCAAAGGGTCCAGTCAAGGGCAGGGGGAATAAAGAAGGAAGAAAAACCTATCTAAGGTCAAGTGCTTCAGGTGTGGCGATTTTGGCCACTAGAGTACCCAGTGTCCTCTCAGGAAGAAGGAAAAGCAGGAGAAGCAGGACCAGGCGGTAGCACATGTAGAGATAGATAGGTTGTCCTCTAGGTTGGAGGAAGATTTCGCAATGTTGTTAACCATACCTCCAAGAATGAGGTGGGATGACTTGGAGTTGTAGCCCCAAAGAGCTACATATTTAAGCAAGGTCCTTAAGGAGTCCACCTCATGGATCATTACCTTGCTATGGGGGACTATAGTATTCAGTAACAGGAAGGATCAGGGGCAGTTGATGCAGTCAGTACCAAAGTGACAATTTCAAACTAGTAACAGTGAGATGCTGAGGAGCGCACTACACTGTTGACAGCAGAGAACATGACTTAGTAGCATAGTCAACAGCAGCGCAGATTCTTCAGTGACAATGTAGATGCTAGTAACAGTCAGAGACTCATGAGACAGATGCATCATGTTGAACACAGATGATTCAGTCTTTTGGATGCTTTTCAGTTGCAGTAGCAACAGATGAGAGGGAGTTGCACTGCAAACGCAGAGTTGGCAGCAGTATGGCATTGTCAGCAGCAGCACAGATGCAGCATCAGAGTTGTACAGTAGTTGATGGGCAACAACAGCGAGACATCAGCATCATGACAGGGGTGATACAGAGACACGGTGTTGTGGCAAGATGTGCAACACTAAAGAGAGAACAAAATCCTCGCTAAGAGGGAGTGTTAGTTTTTGTAGCATCAAATGTGTTCTAGCCATGAAATTTGGTGGAGAGTCTAGAATACATGAGATCTCCAAAACCCATAAATCATTTCTAGAAATTCCCCCTAGAGATGGCTTAGTTAGATTATTAACCAATTTTTAAATATTTCCTAAGCCTAAACTTAGGGAATATGGTTAATTAATCAAAATTAATTAAGTCAAAGTGTTAATCATCTAGAAACTCACACGGATCGACTCCAAGATGATCCTAGCCATTGATTAAGTTTTAATCTTGGTCGTTGGTGCTCCAACAGTGGATTATAAGAGGAAGTCGATGGGCACTTGGAGTAGACACACTAGAACACCAACAGTTCAATTTCCTGGGTAGATTGATTTCCAAAGAGCATCAACAGTTGTCGGAGAGCCAGAAATCGAAGCAGAGAGTGAGGCGAAGGGACAGTGAGGCTAGAGGAAGTTTTCTAGATCCAACAAGTGCATTTGCAGAGAGGCAAAAGTACCACAGTGAGGTTGACGCGGGGGCTACACAAAAGCCTCTAGAAGGAAATTTGATTTAGTTGGAGAGAAGTCGAGTTTCAGTTCCAAAGGCCAGGAAAGGGTCCCAAAAGGCCGAAGAGACAATTTTTCAGCCAGTGGCAAACAGGATAGCTATAGGAGCAACTGATTCAAGTTGAGCGTGGTAGACACCGCATTAGAGTGATGCAAGCCACTACAAAGGCAGTTTGGATGGCTCAATTGGAGCTGCAGTTAGAGCCCAGATCTGCCTATGGGGTAAGGAAAATTCCTCACTAGAATTTTGCTAGTATTTTTCTTTGTAGAATTGCTAGATTCGACATCTAGATTATTGTACTCAGAATTTCTCACTGTTGCGTAATAATAAAACCCTCCACTACTGCACTGGTTTTCCCAAGTTGGGTTTTTCCGAGGACAATTGTCCAAAAATAACAGTGTCAATTTTATTTTGCGTGTGCTAATATTTTCTCAGTTTCCAGTGTTATTATTTCCGCAGAACTTTATTTGTGAAGATTTAGGGTTTAGGGTTTAATTAGAAGAATAATTTTCAGTGGCTGCAATAGGATTTCAGTTTTGGGAATTTTCACATTTGCTCGTGGTGGAGGGTAAATTCCCTCAGTTGCTTTTTCCATAATTTCTCTCAAATTGGATTGCCAGTTTGGCATCCAAATTGTTGTACTTAGATTTACTGTTGCATACTAATAAAACCCTCATTTGTTGCACCAGTTTTTCCACATTGGGTTTTTTCAGGGACAATTGTCCAAAAATAATTGTGTCATTTTCATGTGTGTGCTAGCATTTCTCAGTTCCTATTTTTTATTCCGTAATTTCTTTATGATGAAGAAATTGCAGTGTGAATAATTCTTTATTTTGCAGCAAACAAAATAAACTGCATAATTAGTTTACCAATCAGAAGAATTATTTCCAGTTGTTGCTTTCAAGGAATTTTCACATGGTATCAACATATTTGACATACAGGAGGCTTAGTGTCGGAGGAGGAAAATTTCATTGTTCAGAGGGAGCAGCTGGATGAAATTTTTGGGGGCTCTGTAATGCCAAGCCATGCAATGCGAATTGTTGGACAGGGTCAGATTTTCCAGTTGCAAGGTGGCAGCAAAGTTCGATTTGTCTAAGAAAGCGATTCCAGCAGGCAGATGGAGCAACAGCTCAATATTTTCACAGAGCATATTTTTTGTCTGGGCACAAAAGGTTTAAGAGAAATTGTACACATAAAGGGAGTTTCTCTCAAAGGGTTTCTAGTTTCATAAATCCAAATTTCCAGTTGCAGCGAACAAATTTTCTCACTCCAGAAGGGAGTGCAATAGCAAAGCTAGCAGTCAAGTAGGAGAAAGAGGGAGATTTCTATCACAGGTCGAGTTTTTGCAGAGATAGCTTCAGCAAGACTCCAAGATCGTGACAAATTAGAGGGTGCATCCAACTATTGTATCTGGAAGGCCAAGATGTCCTTCTTGCTAGACGAGGATGGTCTAAAGATGCATGCAGAACGAATTGTAGCCATGTCTACAAATGCAAACCAGCTAATGAATTGCAATAAAGAGATGGTCAAGACATAGCAGTTGATTCTCGATGGAGTTCGAGATCATATTGTCTCGCATGTGGCGGCCAAGAATACGGCCAAAGAAATGTGGAATGCTATTGCCTCACTATATCATAATCCTTTTGTGCAGCGAAAGATGTTCTTGAGTGAGACTCTGAGGAATGTTCGTATGCAAAAGGGTGAAGGCATAAATCTCTTTCTCACTAGAATTCAGGATATCCAAGATGAGCTTGCAATCGTAGGAGAAGCGCCTCAAGCTACAAAGCTTGTGAGTTTGGCCCTAAACAGTGTCTCCAAGGAATGGGAAATTTTCGACCAAGGCATTTTGGGACAAGATAAGTTACCTAGGTGGGACCAGATGTGGTCAAATTTGCAACAAGAGGAGATAAGGCAATCTTTAGTAAAGAGCTCCATCAACGGCAACAGCAACAAGGGATCGAAAGGTGTGAATAAGGAAGAAAATGTAGCCCTTGCATCGAAAGGGAAAGCAAAACGTCCCAGTCAAGGACAAGGCTTGCATGGAGAGAAGAAGAAGAAAAAATATCTATCCAAGATCAAGTGCTTCAAGTGTGGCGAGTTTGTCCAATACAGTACTTAGTGTCCTCAAAGGAAGAAGGACAAGGAGAAGCAGGATTAGGTGGCAACATCCGCAGAGATAGATGAGGTATCTACCTAATTGCAGGAACAATTCGCCATGTATGCAGCTATACCTCCAGGAGAGAGGTGGGGCGATATGGAGCTTTAGTCCTAGAGTTGCGTAGGGACTTGGCCAAGGTCCATCGAGGGGAGCATCGAATGGTGTTTCCTCATGGATCATTACCCTTGCTACAGGGGCCCACAGTGTTCAGTGGCAAGAGGATCAATGTCAGTTGGGGCAATCAGTTCCAGAGTGATAGTTGCAGACTAGTTGCAGTCAGATGTTGAGGAGTGCAGACCAGTATTGACAGCAGTGCAGGAGGCACAATGCAAAGTCAACAACATCACAGATTTCTCAATGGGCAGTGCAGAGGCTAGTAGCAGTCAGAGACTCAGGAGACAACTACAGCACAGAGGCACAATTGATTCAGCATTTTGGATGTTGTAGAATTGAGGCTTCTGTGATCCATATCAAATTTATGAGGGATTCTTCAGCGTAAATCACATAAAATTTCATTTGTCGACTTGTCCTGATGATGAACCACACTAGTTGGTTCGAAACGCGTCGACAAATGAAATTTTATGTGATTTACGCTGAAGAATCCCTCATAAATTTTGGATGTTTCTCAGTTGCAGTAGTTGCAGTAGTAGCAGCAACCATGAGGGGTGTTAGTTGGGTTGCAGTGCAGATGCAAAGTTGGCAGCAATACAGGATGTACATTGCAGTGTCAGCAGCAATACAGATGCAACATGGTTCAACTACAGTCAATAGCAAATGAATCAGAGTTAGCGCAGTGGCTAGTGGGTAGTGCCAGGCAGCGACAGCTGTCAGAAATCAGCAGTGTGCATGGAGGATGTTATGGAGACAGTTGGTGAACACCTTCCTCGCTAAGAGGGAGTGTTAGTTTTTGTAGCATCAGATGTTGTTCTAGTCTTGAAACTTTGTGGAGAGGCTAAAACATGGGAGTTCTCCAAAACCCAGAAATCGTTTCTGGAAATTCCACCTAGAGATAGCTCAATTTAAATAGTTGACCACAATTTAAATTTTTCCTAAGTCTAACTTAGAAAAATTGCTTAATTAATAGTAATTAATTGAGAAAGATGAAAATTCTCTAGAAAGTCACACGGATCAACTTGGAGATGATCTCAATCATTGATCAAGTTTTAATTTTGGTTGTTGGAGTCCCAACTGGAAATTATAAGAAGAGGTTGATGGGTAGATGGAGTGACACAAAGAAGAAAGCCAGCACTGCGAGTTCCTTGGGTAGTTAGAACTAGCCAACAGTAGAGTTCGAGCCAAAGAGGGGACACAGAGCTAGAGAGGGGCAGAGACAATGATCTGGAGGAAGTTTTCTAGTTCCAAAGGGGCAAAGAGAGAACGTTGAATTATTTCTCCAAGAGGTTGTGCAAGGCCTACATAGAGAGCCTCAAAGAGGGCATTTGATTTCGCTGGAGCAATGGCAATTTCAAGTGTTAGTGGCCTAGAATATTTCGAGAAGGCCAAATCAGAGGCTTTCAGACCACCACCAGTCAGTCAGTGTGAAAATTTCTAACCCGAAATTCAACTGCAACAACTGATTTTTTTCACCTACTTATTCTTCACAATAAGTTATTTACGAAATCCCTTTAGCAAACATTAAAATAAATTCTACTGCAGTTATCACATAATTACACAGAGAAAATAACAGCAATATACATGCACAAGAACCAATCACATCAACGCAGTTGTTTTTGGACAATTGTCCCCGGAAAAACCCAATGTGGGAAAACCGGTGCAGCAGATGAGGATTTTATTAATCTTCAACAACAATCGCTTTACAAGGAATGATTTTATAGAGAAACTGAGAGAAAACACCTGAGACTTTTCCCTAGAAACTTTCTGACACCCTAGAGACCCTTCTCCCACTTCTGCGTCACTTCTACGTCACTCCGCATGGTTCTGCGTCAACCTACGTGAGGGTTGGATCTCCCCTGGACTGCGTCTCCCTCTGCACTGTCTCTCAATGCCCCTACATCACCTCCTCCTCAATAACTAACTGTTGTTGATGCCCTCCTCTTCCTCCACCCTACAACTCTCCCTCTAAAATTGATCTCCACTTTGAGAATCGATTTTCCTTGGGAGACTGAGTATTTGCCGGTGTGTCTCCAAATGATCCTCAAGTCTTCTCTTATACTTTTCTTGTTGATGAATCAAAGGTTGAGATTAAGTCTCTATCAACGCTAAGATTAAAACAGACTTGATCCTAGTCTCTTAGAAGCTTCTCACCCTTATCTTTATTAATACCGATTAATATTTTTATTTTCCTAAGTTTAGACTTAGGAACCCATTCAAAATATTAATTATTTTAATAGCTCCTCATCCGGGTGGAATTTCTCTAAACGATTTCTGGGCCTTGGAGATCTCATGTACCTTAGCCTCTCCACTAAATTTCAAAGCTAGAGCAGATCCGATGCTACCCAAAATCAACAGTCAGTAGCTAATTCGAGACAATTCCGAGCTAGCGAGATTTAGGTCTGCGCAGACGTGACGCAAGGCCTGCGCAAAGGCATTAGGAGAGTTAGTTCCAGTGGCTATATTGAGCTCAGATTGCTCATGGAGGAGAGTAAATTTTCTAGGTTATTTTTGTCAGTGTTTCTCTCAGATTGGATTGTCAGTTTGGCATCCAAATTATTCTACACAAATTTACTGTTGAATAATAATAAAACCTTCATCTGCTGCACCGATTTTCCTACATTGGGTTTTTCCGGGAACAATTGTCCAAAAATAATTGTGTCATTTTTATGTTTGTGTGCTAGCATTTCTCAATTCCTATTTTTGCTTCCATGGTATTTTTTTGTGGTGAAAAAATTGCGGTTTGAATAATTCGTTATTTTATCGTAAACAAAATAAACTGCATAATTAATTTATCAGTTAGACGAATTATTTCCAGTTGTTGCATTTCAAGGAATTTTCACAAGCTGCACAACTAGACCTACAAACCTGCATCTAAACAGGATATCTGCAAAAGATGTTCATCATATTTCCAGGTTTGGAGACTTCCTTGAGAAGCTATATACTTAAAGGTTACTTTCATTTGCAATTTCCTTCACACATATCGATAGGCTTGTTATCAACAATTGTGAACTGAATTTAGCATGTTCAAGTTGCAAAATTTATCATTGATTGACAGTTTGCCGTCATGTTTAATGCCTGTTTCAAACAGTTCCAAATGGATGATAGATAGCATAAGATTTGAGCTATAGATATTGATTCTGTATCAAAAAGATTCACAGATGCATATTTTATGACAAGATACAGAAAGATGCACAACATTTAATAACAGGATATGCAACCTCTGATTCTTAAGCATGTTACCTTGCAGTCTCAGCACCTTTCGGAGTGTGAAAACTATTAATCAGCAAGGCTGTAGCAGTGCCACTAGGATAAGTGAGTTTGTAATCTATGACCATTACCTGCATCAAACAAAAGACAATGGTTTTCAATGTAAAAACAACTCCTACCTTTTTCTCCAAAAGTTAGAAGGCATTTTATGCTAACAAAAATACAACTCCATAATATCTGAATGAAAATAAACAACTAATAGTTGTCACAAACTAGCTACCCTTCACCCCAAGGCTTTAGCATAACAGCACAAAGGCAAAATAGCCATGCCATTACTATTGTTACCCCCTCACTTCCTGGGTTAACTAGAGGAGATAAGGAAGGAGTATGGTGCTTATACTGTTAAAGAGGATTTTGACTATTAAGAGCTGCGATAGATGTCCAGGGTATTACAAACAGGAAAATCTGAGAATTGAAGCTCGCTGAAAATTCCACATAATCTCATACCTTTCATCCAACAAGTTGCCATGGGTAAGCAATCAGAGCAGAACAGGTATGATAATGATTAACCAACAAAAGGATGGCACAGTGATTCAAGATTACATCCAAGTGGTAGGCTTGGCTGATGGTCATATTTCTGCACTTCAGAAGCTCTTTAAATAAAAAGGATGGAAGAAGGAAGACTGTCATTGCAAGAATTGACTCAACATTGAACAAGACCTACATGTAAGGATATCAGCGCTATGGAAGCATATGATGGATGAGGAGGTTGAAGATAATGGTAACCAGGATGATCCTTTAACAGCAGGAATTTCTCTAGAAAAGTCAATCTGGCAACTAATACTGAGAATCATGGATCAGTATTTGATATTCTCTACCACAGTCCATGACTTGATAGATTAGGAGTATACCACACAGGTTGGCTGAGAGGAAGGTTCCTGGAAATATTCATGGGAAGAAACATGGACCTTTTCAAAATGGAGTACACTTTTATTTCATATAAATCTGTGGTGACCAGGCAGCAAACAAGCAACTGCTATAAACAGTGGTCCCTTAAGCATACAGCAGATTGGAAAAATTATTACAGCAATTGAGGTGCAACAATAAAGCAACCTGAAGGAGGGCATTCTGTCCCATTTTTTTGGCAATAATTTATTGACCATAGGAATTAAAAGGATTGTTAGATATTGTAATGATAATTTTATTCATTATGTCTTAATTATTAATATAATAATGTTGTAGGTAATAAATAGCATCTATAAGATATGTAATTATATATTATGTGACGGTTTCCTAATGAATCTCCTAGAAATATATATATCATGTTACATAATTGCTGATAAATTGAAATGATACATCTCTGTTAAGCCCCAAGGGTTATATTAATTGGTCAAGTCCCCGTTGTTAAAGCACCTTTGCTATTGAGAGGTCATGGGTTCAACTCTCTCGACACTCTCGTGGTCAAGCTCTGTGGTTGATAAAGCAGTGGACAAAAAATTTTCAAGATCATTGTCATCTTTCAGCTTCAAGATCATCATCATTGTAATCCCAAATTCTGCAAAATTTTTGTAAATGATTCTAGTATGAATATTAAGCCATGTAATAACACTTAGATAAGTCTACGATTCTTCTCAAAGGGTTTCATCCTAGAGAGTTTTTTAACCTCCCCAAACTATGTGTGTTTGTAAACATGGATAATTGGCAGAGTTTTTCTCCCAGATATACCCCAAAGCTAGGGTGGAATTCTTTGACGAGGTCTGAGGTGAGTCCTAATGTTTATCGAGCCTATGTATTTTTCATACGAGATCATGTGTCCTGCCGCAGAATTTGGTAAAGTCTTAAGGGTCTATGTCAAATGAGCATTTCCCCTTCTATGGGTTGATGTTGTAATATTTTGATGTAAAAGTGTGTCTAGGAATAGTTTAGTGCATGATTACTAATATTTAGACACCATGGCTAGATTATTTTTTGAGATCCATTTAGAGGGTGGGTAAATATTTATTCCCCTCTCGAGTCTTTTAATTTTTCTGGCAAAAATAAAAAGAAAATAATAAGCCAGAAAATTAGCTACATTTCAATCAAAAAATTAATTTGAGAGAAATTAAATTCTCTCCAATTGTAAAATCATCAAAAATTCGTGGGTCCAAAAAGAAATAGATTTTAAGGGTCCTCCACCAAGGAAAAAAATGATTCTTTTAAGAGAAATTGACACTTTGGACCTTGGTGGTCAAGTCAAATTGAATTTTTTGAAGATGAAAGTCCAAAATATTATTTTTTGGACTAGGAAATAAAGGGTTTTAAAAGAAATTCGATTTTTTCTTCAAGATGAAAAGAATAAAATTCAATCGATGGAGGAGATCAAGTTATTTTAAAAGAAGATCGACGGATAAGATTATTTTGATGAGGATCAATCCAACTAGCCATTATTTCCACTTGGAGGGGTTTTCTCTCTTATTTCTATATATATGGAAGCCTTTGAGCTCCTCATTGTAACAAGGAATGATCTAACTAGATCGGAATTATCTTTGTATTGGGCAAGGCTCTATTGGATTTTGTAATAAAATTATAAGACTTTGGGGTTCAATTTGTGGTGTCTCTCATTTGCAGATTTGTGGTATGCGTTGGATGATTTATCTTTCTATGCTTTAAGCTATTACATTGCATGATTATTGTTTCAATTGTCAATAGTAGGAACATCTATTAGCACAGGTATCTTGCTTTAAGTGTTGGGCTAGAGTAAGCACTTTGGGTTTAGGGGGCCTGGCAGGTATCTCCAGGTTCATAGATCCCTTGTGTGGATCGAATCCCTCTTGTTCTAATAATCTATTTTTTGAAGTGCATTTGAGCTACAGATTGCTCCATTCTTTGGAACCCCAAGTTAACACACTGTGAGGGGATAACACTTCATTTGGCTTCAAGTCTTGATCTAATCCAAGTGTGAGGGCCTAATCCAAGCTTCTGAAGGCTAGATCTAGCCATTCCAGACCTC
This sequence comes from Pinus taeda, assembly GCA_000404065.3. NCBI lineage: Eukaryota > Viridiplantae > Streptophyta > Pinopsida > Pinales > Pinaceae > Pinus > Pinus taeda. Next base: position 187,542 of record APFE031025438.1, on the reverse strand, counting down.
ATTTCTTCAGCATCCATCCAAAGAAGGAAGGCCGCAGCCCTTGGAGGGTTTCTAGACATGGTATTATAGTGATTTTTGTGCTATTTTTCTTGTTGCAGGGGTGTCATAGCTTTTGAAGACTAGCTGCGAGCCTTTTAAGGCCTTTATCCATTGACTGCAGCCCTTTAAGGGCTTCTTTTCCCTAGTGGCAGCCCCTTGGAGGGAGTTTCCTCTTGGTTGCAGGCCTTAGAGGCCCTAATCCTCCTATCTGAAGGCCTTTGAGACCTTTTCTTGGCAGTTGCAGCCCTTTATGGGCTTGTAACCCTTGGTTGCAGGCCTTAGAGGGCTTGTAGCCCTAGGCCGCAGGCTTATTTGACCTTAGTTCCCTAGCCACGGTCCCTTTTGGCTCATTTTTGGGCTTTGGCATTTGATTTTGACACTAATCTTTGTGTTTTCAAGCTTATGGTAAGTTTGGCAAGGGTTGGAAGTTGATTTTCATAGTGTTTTGCGATTGATCTATTATATTTTCTAGCTAACACTTGGTATTGCAGACTTATCATTGGCTTGAAGGAGTCAAGGGACTTGAAGTCTTACTAGCCCATCAATTAGCCCTAGAAGCCCTAATCATTGTCATAAGAGAGTTGATCCATCATTTTTCAAGCCAATAATTTGTGTGGTGCGTATTTGAAGAAGTTTAAGTACACATTGGAAGTTCATCTAACCACTCAACAAGGCCTCTAGGCCTAGGGGTTTGCCTCTAATTCCCTATCCTCCTCTCTGTTTTTATAATCAGATCTGAAGTGGCTCTTAACAGTGATATAATATTTAAATATGATCGCTTTAAGACACATTACATAAGCTAAATAAACATTTATGTTATTCTATTATTGACATTCTAAATGTTTCCTAATCTCCGATATGAAATTTCCAAGGTCTGATTTGAGCATATAAAGGTCTGAAATATAAGATAACAGTGGTAAGAAAACACCTTGCTAAGGCTTAACATTCATAAGAACTCATTTCTAAGTCTTGGGAGCATTATGATAAAGTGTTAAAGCAGTTGCTCTTGTTTATCTGTGAAGTGGTAAAAGGAATCCTTGAATGTCTTGATCTTGTTCTCCTTGCATCATTGTAAAGTGCATCATAACATTCCTCTTGCATTCCACTACTAGCAATCTCATTTCAAGATAAGTGTTCTCTAACTGGCTCTTAAAATAAGCATTTCATTGCAAGAAGTAAATCTATTTGGCATAAATAAGAATCGTGGATAATCATTGCGGTGAATATTATTGATGTATCTCTTGTCTCTAATTGACCTGTCAAGTTTAAATAAGTCTTGCCATTGTACTCATAATAATTCTTGCTATTTGTCAATTGACAGAAATTGGTTCATTCACAAGATTTGCTATTGTCATTGAATATTATTGAAGAGCATTGGCTTATTGAAATAGCTTGAAGTGTATTTCTTTTAAAGTATCTTCCTCACTTTTGCAAATTGGGCATCTTAATCACTCTGTTTCGTAACATTGTAATCTCAAGTTCCTCTTGCTAATTGTGCATCAAATAAGTGTTTGGAAATCAAATAAATCTTGTTTGAGGAACTTATTTTGGTGACTAATTTTCATTAAGGCTTTCACTCACATCTTGCATTTCATTCTAGGACTAGAATTGCATTTGTAAAATATGCCTCCAAGCATAAGCTTGGTTGTAAGAAGATAGGACAACCTTTCTCACCCAACTTGCAAAGTTTAGACCCTCATTTGTGGTTTTCACAGGTGAACTTGAATTTCTCTTGTGGACAATCCCTTGTAGGAACAGAGGCACTTGGGTGGTTAGAACCTCACAAGTGGTATTGTTAATGAGGCCATAGCCTCCTCGTGGGCTTCTCTCTACAACCTACATTCGAGTCTAACTTCAAAACAGTTCAAAGTAAGGACTTATTTAGATAGGGAATTTAACTAGAATTTACCAAGATCCTGCATTTCACTTAGATCTAGGTCTTGCACGTCATACAGGATAGATTTGCATCCTGCAGCCATTGTTCATCTGGTAGCTTGGAATGTTAATTCATATTATGCAAGTAAATTGACTCCTAAGGCACTAGCCTCTAATTGATAATTTCAATAAATCTAATCAAGTGGTGCTTAACAATTAAACTTGCCTTTAATTTTCACCAAGTTGCTAGGCCATTCAGTTGTGTCTCCTTCACTTGTTGGTTCCTGACAAGTGGTTCATCTCCTCATCCATAGAGACTACCTCCCTTAGTCTGCATTTAGGAGACAACTTAAACATAGAGGGCAGGGAGGAGGAAAAATCCCTAGAAGGGTTGCGGCCAAGCATTAAACGCCTTAAGGGTCCACGAAAAGCCCTCTAGCGCTGCTGTCTAGGGCTTAGGAGGGGGTTTGTGGCCTTATGGGTCCATGACCAAGCCAAAAATGGACCTAAACCCTTGACGTAAGGCCAAGGAAGGAGGTCAAGGCCCTTAGGGACATATGGCCAGCCTCTAGGAGGCCTGGAAGGCTAATGCAGGGCCTGAGGAGGAAGACGTTGGGCTTGGAGAGCGCAGATCTGGGCCTGGGAACCCTATAACTTGAAACCCTTGCTCTGAAAAAATTATTTGCTTCAGATTTTCAATTTTACTACAAAATCTTCATTGGTTGGCCCTGCAAAAAAATTTAGAGGATAAATCTTACCCTCAAGGGCCTAGATCTAGCTCCAATCCAGCTCTTTCCACTTGATCTCACCTACACAAATGAAAATAAAAATACCCAAAACCCCAATATATACAAAAATTCAAAATTAATTCAAACCCCAAAAAGCCTCAACTGCAAAACCCAAGATTAGAAAAATAAAATAATTTACAAGTGTATTATCCAAATTATATTTACAAAATATACATGTAAAATGCTTCGAAAAAATTTGAAATTTTATAAATCTTTAGTAGTGGCTAAATGTATTTCGAAAGATAAATAATAAAAGACAACCTTAGCGAAGTTAGTGTTGAACAATGTAACTAGGTTTGGTCTTCACAATTGTACTTGAGTCAAGATGTAATATATTTGTCAAAAGCATTTTTTTTATTATTAAGTTGACTTATTAAAACATGGGTTTCATGCTTGGGTCAATAGTCAATCGATCAAGCCTCCATTGAAGGTTGTAATGTCCCAAATGAAAAAAATTTGGAACAGACACTTCACATAAAATTATCATTCACTCAACAGAATATTGCGACGTAAAATTAAACAAAAAAAGCACTGCAATCCCATAACACAATGAACAGGAACAAGCTTAGCTTTATTATATTAGATAAACTGGAGTTTACATGCACATACAACGCATATAGCTAAGACAAATTGGTCGCAAACAAATCTACAATAATGCCACCATCGACCTCCAAAACAAACTGAAAACCAATAAACTGCAACCTGTGAATCCTAAATGGATTCACCATGGGAAGAGATGGGTGCTCGCCCACTCTCACAAAATCACTCGAGGGTTTCCATCCTAGGGCTACTGCTGGAGTAGACAATTGGGTTCTCAACCTTTGATACAAGAAACAATATTAGATCCAAGTTGTCTCCAAATGTTCTCCTCCTCTTTTATAGATCTCCAAGCCTCTAGAAGCGTCTTATTTTATTATTTTATTATTATTCTAGAAGCTCCTCCATTGACTTTATCAAGTGACCCTTTAATTTTATTTTATTTCACTTAAATCACTTTTGGCCCATTTTCCACAATTAATTATTTTTCCTTAATTAAATTGACTAATTAAAGTCATTTTTAATTAAGGAAAATGGCAAATCGCTCACCCTACTCTCTTCGGCCACTGGAAGTCACTTCTCAGCATCCCATCATGTAGATCTTCTCGTTCTGGTTCCAATGAGCTATTACACTGAGGTGTTCCATCAATTAATCTCCGTGGAACGCCACCTCGAGCATAATTAATTTAGGCTCCATAGGAATGTTAATTTTTTAAAATTGTTGGAATGCGGTAGAACGAAAGGCAAACTATGCGGATGATGAAATATGCCAAGCGAATGCCATCTAATCCCATGAAAACTCCGCAAAAATCCATCGGAACCCCTGACAGCAAAAATCTGCTCAACTGACCTAGCCAACCCCTGCCTTGGAAATCCACCCTGGCTGTACTATGGAGAAAAATAAAAATGGGGACATTACAGTCCTCCTTCCCCAAGATAGTTTGCCCCCAAGCAATCCAAATCTATGGACCAATATGATGGCCCAACACAACTGAGACCCAATGCCCGGATCCCATATGAACCATTGGGTGATGCCCTGCTCCTGTGTCAACCCACCATGAACGAACCCCTCAATGCCCGGATCCCAGACTAATCTCTCACTGATTCTGTCATCAATAAATCCTCCTGGATCCCAATGCCACCAAGTATCAAGGCTCCAAGGTTCCTGTGGTGCTCTAACTCCAATCATGAATGTTGCTCCATCCACTGCGTACCAACTCATCACCTTCTCCAATCCAACCCTTGGCATGAACCAAGGTCAATCTCAACATATTGATGTTGAGCTGAAATACTGATGAGTGGCTAGCCTACATCCTGCTGGAAACTGAAGTATGTAATATCCCTCAACTCTAAGGACCCCCGCAGTACATTGCTCCTAACTAAAAATGATACTCCATCGATAGGATACCAACGCATGATCTCTCGTCAATCCCATGAATGGGCACGGTGTAATGAACAAGTCTATTATATTGATGTTTGTCCATGCTCAACTTATGTTGCTCTGCCTAGTTGGTCAGCAATATCCATCGAGAAGACCCTGTCTCTCTCCCTATAATGGGTACAAGTGGCCAAACTGTGCTACAAACCCTATCTAGGAACTCTTGGAGAGGGTTGCTACCTAAAAATGTTGCAACTTTGCTAGTTGCCACTACATCTGTTTGCACCTCATCAATGGGTAAACCCAAAGTTGGATACACTGCCACCTTCCTCGACTAATAGGAAACCCCACGCTCCTCCAGTCCACAAATCTCCTGCAAAATTGTCCTATCATACTCCAGCATCTCCTTAAGACATGTGTCTGCAAATACTGCCTCCCTGGAGGTTGCCTGCACATCTGTCTGCACCACTCCAATGGTTGGCCCCAAGGGTATCTACTCATCCTCCATCCTAGGCTCAACATGAGCCATTCGCTAACTCTCCAACATTGGCCCATCTCGCACACTATGTGTGTCATCTGTCTCATGCTCCTCTTTGTGCTCACTACATTGAATCATCAGTTGCTCATCTGCTCCTAAATCTCCTTCTCTCATGGGAATAATTGGTTTCTCATCATACTCCTCTACCACACATGGATGCATATCTGAGCTACTATCATCAACTCCACATGACTACTCGTGCTCCTCAGAGCTATCATTGTATGAACCCATGGACTTGTCCAAAGAAGAATCCTCGACCTGAAAGTCAGAAGGAATCTCCTCTTGCTCTACCTCTATCATCTCCTCAGTGTCACTCAAGCGTGAATGATCAGGTCCCCAAGGTCCCTTGCAGATAAAGCAAAGTCCCTTCCTCCTCATATCATTCTTATTGCATGATCCACCAAACCTGAGTAGCTCCTACTTGGTCAACTGTCTCCTGAACAACCCAATGTTTTGCTCAACCAATCTTTTAGCTAGCTCATAAGCAACAAGTGAGACCAACTGCTCTCTCCTCCAAACAGACAACAATCGAGACTACAACTCCCGACAAATGGCATCACGGCCTCTCATACATGATGACAAGATGGACTGCATGTGTGTTATGATCGTGTCAGGATGATGTTTTCTAATGCTGAAGAAGCATTGGAACATCTGATGAATCAAGCCATCACACTCTAGATCAAGCATGATCTCATATGTCCTGACCATGGCCACGACTTCTAAAATCTCCAACTTCTTCCTAAAGGTAGAGCCTACACTGTTGTCCAAGTCCTGGAAAGTCTCTACTATCAGTCTGAAAGCTCTCCTCATAACATCATCATTGTAAAGAGGTATAGGGGCGTTTAGTCTCATGATGTTACTAAGACAAGATGCAACTGGAAGTATAACCCCTTCACAAGGTTCCTCCAAGAACTTGTGTTGTATGAGAACAAGCATAGCTGGTTTTAGAGCCCAAATTAGTTTCTTCCCTTTTAACTGGCTCACTTTGTCAAGGAGTGCATCTAATTCATCAAGTTTGAAAAGAACTTTCCATGTGATTCGCATGTGCTTCAAATCTGTCCCTAGTGCAAATATTTTGTGCCCTATTTCCTACTCCTGTTGCACATCCTTTGGTTGTTCCTTTTGCAAAATGGCATACATCCTCTTTTGTTGTTCAGTTTTGTTTTCTGACCTATATGACAATCCATGGAGGTGCTATTGTGCTCGTTCATGAAGTGTTCTAAAATTTCCATTATTCAGTGGCATATACAAGGTTATGGTGAAAATACAGTAGTGTTGTCATATATGGAAGTTATGGATCCAATGACAATTTTTCTCTCATAGCAATAATATATACATACAGCCATATCTAGTTTTGAAAGGATAGTTATAACACTTCACTAATAATCCCAATATCAGGTCCTAGCAATACAATGTATAACAGCAATATAATCAACGCCTACAACAATAGTAATGCACACTGCAAACAGCCTCCAAACAATGAACCTTGGCAACAAAACAATGAATCCACTCACAATTCCAATTCTAGAGATTTGCGGTTGTAATTTCAATTATGTTTAAGAGGAACCTGATTTATGCTAAATGTGTGGTCTCCAGCAAGCATAAGAAAAAGTACTCCATATGACAGCTCCATTCACTAAGGACTCGTTCCTCCCTTTGCCTTAATATCTCCAGCTCTACGCATGGGTGATTGGAATGATATATTGGGCCCAAAACTCGTGCTCGAGTTGATTGTTCAAATGATCAGCTCCTAGGAAAGAAGCCCAATGCTTTGGTATAGCCTTTAAGTGACCCTCCACTTTACTGGAATGGCTACAATACATTCATCAGACTTGGAGTCTCTTCAGCAACTTCTCTCAATGACTCATGACACAGGATAATACTCATTGATCATTTCAAGGCTTCTATGAATTAATACACAGTGGCATACTCCCTCTCAACCAATATGTAAACCGTCAACATATGGATTCTGCTCAGCACAACTTAGCAGCAAGATAACTCTCAGCAATAAAATAAGAGAGCGATTTGACCAATTTGGAACCTGGGATCTTACACGAGACTAGCTTGGCCTTCAAATACAACTAACTCGCTCAAATAAGCTCAGATCCTGAAGGAAGAATATGTATTCGACCTTTTACACATGACCTGCTACAGGCATCCTCGAAACTGGCATGTGCATAACAGTCAAGGTGCATACCAATTATTGCTGCAACAAAGATGTAATGAAGAATGTTTGCTCGCACAAAATCAATGCACTACACTCTGTGTATTGTCACAGTAATCATACAGACCATACGCTACATGAGTTTCTTGATTTGAATATTCCCTCAGACACTCCATGCATTGCTTTGTCGAGACAACATATTTTCCTGGCTGCGCTCCTGAGAATAACGTTACAGGTAATTTGGCCCCTAAATCTCTGCGTGCAGTTCGAGCTATATTGCCTCTTCTGGTAGTTCGATTCCTTCGAACTTGGCTCAAAGCAAAACTATGAATTCTTCCCAGAATTTGACTTAGATTGCCACGGAATCGACCATAAGATCCCTTTTCCTGGAAGCTCAGACCAATTTCGACATCCCAGGGCTTAGATTGTACGTTCTAGCGAGCAGCTCGATCAGCAAATTTCGTCGGCGACTTATAGATCGATCCCGAAGAACTCAATTTCTGGGAGAATTAGCCTGGCGATTATCAACATGATTTAGTCACTAGCAAGCTAAGAGCTCACCCTCTGCAAAATGTGATCCTTGTATGGTTGTTGCGATGGTCCCTGGTCCCACTTTGTCGTGATATTTTGTTTTTAATTCCTCGTTTAACTGTGGTTGAACGATTCAGGTGGTTCTCCCATAGCGGCTCAGGTTCATGTGGCTTTGCTCTGATCTTGAAAAAAAAAAACACAATTCGTCCGCTGAGATTTGTACAGTAAGCAACCTCGTTAAAACCCTACATACTTAGCACAGCCACTGTAATATTCAATCATTCCATCATGCACATGTATACAGCAACAATGCAGACAATACACTTGCGCTCAGTTTGCTTCATGCCTAGCTACGCCTATCGCATCAAGTGCTTACTTGTAATGGCTACCCCCACATACCGACTCGTACACCCATGCAAACAATTGATTTGGCAGCTTGATGACAGCCTTATGTCTACGATTCTCGGCCCACCATGACAGCAGTCTTCCTCCCCTTATGGTCGGCCTCTCAAATTTTAAATTTGGTCGCTTCCAAAATTAATCACATGCCCAAAAATAATGGGACAACTACTTAATTTGCCCTTGCAAGACAGTGAGTGCGGCATCCTTCAATATAATCCTATCTGTAGCAAAGGAAATTCACCCTGAACTTGGCAATTGGGACTCCCACTGCTATTGATGAATTTGGCATATTGGGGAATGATCTAATCCCTAGCCCCTCCAACCCACAAATCTTAACTTTGCAATAAAGCCACCGTCTTGCAAGAAAACCAGCTCTGATAACACTATAATGTCCCAAGTGAAAAAAATTGGAACAGACACTTCACATAAAATTATCATTCACTTCACAGAAGATTGCCATGTAAAATTAAACTGGAAAAACCACTGCAATCCCATAACACAATGAATAGGAACAAACTTAGCTTTATTATACTAGATAAACTGGGTTTACATGCACATACAACACATATAGTTGAGACAAACTGGCCTCAAACAGATCTACAATAATGCAGCAATCGGCCTCCAAAACAAACTGAAAAGCAATAAACTGCAACCTGTGAATCCTGAATGGATTCACCAAGGGGAGAGATGGGTGCTCGCCCACTCTCACTGAATCGCCCGAGGGTTTCCATCCTGAGGCTACTATTGGAGTAGAGAGCCGGGTTCTCAAACTCTCATACAAGAAACAATATCAGATCCAAGATGTCTCAAAATGTCCTCCTCCTCCTCTTTTATAGATCTGATGGATAGATCTCCAAGCCTCTAGAAGCATCTTAATTTATTATTTTATTATTATTTTGGAATCTCCTCCATTGATTTATCAAGTGAACCTTTAATTTTATTTCATTTCACTTAAGTCGCTTTTGGCCCCTTTTCCCCAATTAGTTATTTTTCCTTAATTAAAGTCATTTTTAATTAAGGAAAATGGCAAATCACCCACCATACTCTCTTCGGCCACTGGAAGTCTCTTCTCAACATCCCATCTTGTAGATCTTCTCGTTCTAGTTCCCAAGCTATTACGCTGAGGTGTTCCATCAATTAATCTCCCCGGAACGCCACCTCAAGCATAATTAATTAATTTAGGCTCCATAATAATGTTAATTGTTTAAAGTTGTCAGAGTGCGATGGAACGAAAGGCAAACTGTGCGGATGATCAAATATGCCAAGCGAATGCCATCAGATCCCATGAAAATTCCTCAAAACTAAAACAGAACCCCTGATGACAAAAACCTGCTCCACTGACCTGGCCATCCCCTGCCCTGGAAATCCACCCTAGTTGTACTACGGAGAAAAACAAAAATGGGGACAGTACAAAGGCTTTTAGGATTTTTGAATCAAAGTCAAAATCATCATTTGTAAGAGACGCTGTTTTAGCTCCACAAAGTCAAGAAATAAAATTTTACTTAGTCAAAATGTCATGTTTCCTTCTCCACCAAAGTCGGCCCCATAGAGAAGATCAAGTTAGCTTCAAGAAGTATTCGGCTAGCTGCAAAGACTATATATAAAGAGGTGTTAGGGCTACTAAGAAGTGAGAGGATAAGATATGGGAGTCTGCAATTCCGATAGAGAGCAAACTACAGGATGAAGAGAAGTACAAAAAGAAGAAGGAAAGGATGACATATTTTGTCACATATGCTACTACCTAGCTAAGATACTTTAAGTTGGAGGACAAGATATTTTGAAGAAGTTGCAGATCGAATAAAGGTGCTAGAGGGTCGAGTTCTAAGGTATTTAAGATGTTACTGGTCAGAAATATTTCAAGATGAAGTTACATAGGAAAAGATCATTGAAGCATCTCTATTGGAGGCTAACTTGGCGGAGGAGGAGGGTTCTTTAGTCCTAGTTGTCTCCCTGTGATATGAATCTACCGAAGGAAGAGTTCTTCACTGGGTTTTCCCTTACCTAGGGGTTTTTCCCTAGCAGTGCACCTATATATTGTGTTATCTTGTGTTTTTGTGTTTTTGGCAATTGTTTTAATGATGCTAATGTAACCAAAAAGAAGAAGAAAAATACTTGATCACAAGAAATTGTCAACTAATGGAGAAATCAAACTAAACTAAACTGCCCTGAATTCTCAACATGGTATCAAAGCTTGGTTCGATTATATAAGGGCAGGAAGAAGGTAAATCAAAAGCTACAAGGCAGCAAGGAGAACCTAAATACCTATAACCGAAATCCAAAAGACCAAAATTCTAGGCACATCTAAAAAGCCCTTGTCACTGTGTTAAGGCCGCAGATTTGGAAAAAGACTGAAGGTTTTTAAACTGCTCATAAGTCCTGAATTGAAATGTCGATAGGCTAATTTGACAGTCTATTGAAGGCCAAATTCATTAATAAAGGAACCAAAGTCCTGGGGATATTCCTTATAGTCTGGACTTTGAAATCATCATTTAAGGAAACCAAAATCTCTGTGTTACCACAGAAACTCAAGATTTCTGAGTATATCATTTTCGGTGGTTTCTTTTGAAGTTACGGTCTCCAAAATATGTTGAAGGTTCTAAGTTTACCAGTTAGAAACCTTCCATGCACTTTACTAATTTATTCCTACCTACTTGTTCCGTTACTTAACAAGTTATTTACAATGTAAATACTGAAAATAAACACTAGTGCATGCTCAACATATTACAGATCATCAACTGAAGGAAACAAAAACAAGCACACAAAATGACACTGTTATTTTTGGACCAATGTCCCCGAAAAAATCCAATGCGGGAAAATCGATGCAGCTATCTGAGGGTTTTCTTATTAAGCAATTTCAAAGTACAATCTGGGTGCCAAATCCGACTTACCCAACAAAGAATGCCCTAGGCAATAGTACCTCTCAGTGTGAGACAAATGTCCCAGCTGAAACCCCAGATAAACCCTCCAACAGCTCCTCAGCGCTAATCTGCCCCAGAAACCCCAGCGTCAACCTTTATGTACTACGTCAACCTCTCTCTGCCTAGTGTTGACCCTGCATCACCCTGAATGGGTCTGCGTCAGCCTCAAGAGGCCCTGCGTTAGCCTTTTGGCCCTCTGCGTCAGCAACGCTGACCTCTCTGAAGCACTGCGCAGCTCCTGGCTGCCTCTGCGTGGCCCTACGTGAGCCATGGCTGCTATTGCGTCACTCTCTCTGGCTCCTACGTTGATCTCCCGACACTACCTCTGCCTCTCTGTGTCTTTGTACTCACTGCCCCTCAGTTGCAACTCCGATCACTGATTCTATCTCTCTTAGCAAACCCCGCTCTAGAGAATAGAATGACTGATCATTTGGTGTACTCTCCAAGTGACCCTCAAGCCTCCCCTTATACTTTTCTCGTTAACATATCAACAGCCGAGATTAAATCCCTAATCAACGACTAAGATTAGATCTGGCTTGATCCATGTCTTTTGGACCATTCTAACACAGTTTTATATTAATCCACATTAATATTTTAATTTCACTAAGTTTAGACTTCGGGTCTCCATTAAAAATATTAATTATTTAAATATCTCCTAAACTGTTTAGAATCTGCCCAAACCCTTTCTGGGTATTGGAGATCTCATGTGCCCCAACCTCTCCACTAAATTTCGTGGCTAGAGCATATCTGATGCTACCACAAATCAACACTCCCTCTTAGCGAGGACTGTACTCTAGCAATACTCCTCACTGAGTATTACTCTGATCATCGGCATCGGTCCCTGTGTTGATGCTAGGCCTGCTACCCACCATCCTCTGCATTGTTGTATCCTCACTTGCTGTCCATGGTTCTGCCACTGCCATTGCTGCATATGTATGACAACTGCCTCTGCATCCATCTTGCTGCCCATGGCTCTACCACTGCCACTGTTGCATCTGCGTTGCATCTCCTCTCATCATCCTGCATCGTGTTGCCCACTGTTGCACTGCAACTCAGTTACTGAGAAGTAACTAACTGATCTCCCAACTCTGACCTCTATGTTGGGCTAGAGACCCTCCTGATGTTGAAGCTCCCTCTGTCGCTGACAAGTGCTCCCTCTCTGAACTCTGCACTGCTGCAACAATTCCCTGCATCTCGCACCGTTGCACCCCTCTCTGTGCCATCCTGCACTGGTGCAACACTCTCGTGCCTCTCGCACTGCTACAGCCTACTAGCCTCACGTTGTCTCGGGACTCTTGCACTGTAGCTCTCTCTGCTGCTCCATCCGCATCCATTTCTACCCACATCAGTCAGTCCCGCTACTCCTCTTTGAGGCTCCCGTAACAAGGTCAAATCCAAGAGGCTGGGTACCTCGAGGATCCTGCCCCTCATCTCCTATAGTCCCCTGACTACAGCTCGATGTCTCCCCACTTCCACTCAAGTGGTGCGTGTGCACTCATGGCACAGTCATCGGCTGTTTCAACTTCCTTCTCTGCCCTTGTTGGCGCTGCCTTAGTCTCAAAAGACTCTCACTTACTCTTCTTCCTTGGACTCTGCCCTTGTTGGCGCTGCCTTAGTCTCGAAAGACTCTCCCTTACTCTTCTTCCTTAGACAATGGGTTGCATAATGACCCAGCTCCCCACGGTGGAAGCACTTGATCTTGGAGAGATCCTTCTTCTTCCACTTTTCTTGCTTTCCCAGATATGCTAGGGCAACATCTTCCTCCTCCTCCTTGCTGACTCTGACCCCCTTATTGTTGCTTCCTGCCTTTGTTTGCCATTTGATCTCTTCTTGGCAAAGAGCTGCCCACATCTCATCCCAAGGTGGAAGTGTCCCTCTGCCCAGTATACTCTGGACAAATACCTCCCAGTCTTCTAAGACTGCATTCAAAGTTGTCCTCACCATCAATTCCTGATACGGCGTGGCTCCTATCGAAGTCAACTAATCTCGGATCTCATTTCGTCCTCCGAGGAATGCGTTAATCGGTTCTCCCTTCTTCATCTGATATGACCTCATCTAATTTTCTAGTAACATCCTTCTCTGCACAGAAGTATGCTGGCACAATTTCTTTAGGACCTCCCACATCTCATTTGTCGGTTCCTTCTCGGCAATGTGTCGTACTACATGGTCCTTGACCCTGTCAAGGATGATGCTCTTGGCCCTTGCCATTGCCTCCTCGTAATTGTCGTTCTCAGCTAGGTCGACTAGGATAGCTATTGTCCTCAAGGCGAAGTGCTTGACATGATTTCTGTGAAGTACGGATAAGATTTTGGCCTTCCAGATTGCGAAGTTTGAGGCTCCGTCCAGTCTGTCCTGGTCTCTTACTTCGTGTAGTGCCATGTTGCTCTTCTACTTCCCTCCTAGAAATTCTCGATGTGACTCCCTCTGAGTCTCAATTTCCCTCTTGGAAATCCTTCTGACAATGTCGAGATGCCCCCTACTCTGATCGTCTGTGCAACCGTACCACTAATCCGCATTTCTCGGCTGGAAACCCTTGGTAGCAACTCCCTCCTCCTTGGCCTTGCCTTGTCAAGTATTGTTCTGACTACAGTACCCCACCAGCTCCACTCTGCAACTTTCCCACAGCCTCCTAAACCCCAGCGACCTGAAGGTGAGAGCTCCTAGGCTCAGCACAACCCCAGCACCAGCAACTCGGCCTCCTCAGCCAAATGCATCACAGCCCTCTGGCCCTCTGCGTGAGCCTCCCTTTGCCTCCCTTGGCCTCTACGCTGCCTCTTCTTGGCTCACCCTTGATAATGCAAGCACTGCGTCACCCTTCCCTTGTTGCTGCTCTGCTAGGAACAATGTTTGTCACTCGGGACAGTGGTTTTCTGCTGCTATTGCTTCGCTCGGCTGATGTCCTCAGTTCTCCTGTGATCTGCAACCACGCTATGATACCATGTTGAAGTTTCTAAGTCTACCAGTTAGAAACCCTCCATGCACTTTACTAATTTATTCCTACCTACTTGTTCCGTTACTTAACAAGTTATTTTCAATGTAAATACTGAAAATAAATATTATTGCATGCTCAACATATTACAGATCATCAACTGAAGGAAACAGAAACAAACACACAAAATGACACCGTTATTTTTGGACCAATGTCCCCGAAAAATCCCAATGCAGGAAAACTGGTGCAGCTATCTGAAGGTTTTCTTATTAAGCAATTTCAGAGTACAATCTGGGTGCCAAATCCGACTTACCCAACAAAGAATGCCCTTGGCAGTAGTACCTCTCAGTCTAAGACAAATGTCCCAGCTGAAACCCCAGATAAACCCTCCGACAGCTCCTCAGCTCCAATCTGCCCAAGAAACCCCAGCGTCAGCGTTTTATGGACTGCGTTAGCCTCTCTCTGCCCAAAGTTGGCCCTGTGTCACCCTGAATGGGTTTGCGTCAACCTTCTATCCCTCTGCATCAGCAACGCTAGCCTCTCTGAAGCACCACGCAGCTCTTGGCTACCTTTGTGTGGCCCTACGTGAGCCCTCACTGCGACTGCGTCACTCTCTCTGGCTCCTACACTGGTCTCCCGGCACTATCTCTGCATCTCTATCTCTTTGTACTCACTACCCTTCAGTTGCAACTTCGATCACTAATTCTATCTCTATTAGCAAACTCCACTAGAGAGAATAGAATGATTGATCATCTGGTGTACTCTCCAAGTGACCCTCAAGCCTCCTCTAATCAACGGCTAAGATTAGATCTGGCTTGATCCATGTCTTTTGTACCATTCTAACACAGTTTTATATTAATCCACATTAATATTTTAATTTCCCTAAGTTTAGACTTAGGAACTCCATTAAAAATATTAATTATTTTAATATCTCTTGAACTGTTTAGAATCTGCCCAAACCCTTTCTGAGTATTGGAGATCTCATGTGCCCCAACCTCTCCACCAAATTTCGTGGCTCGAGCACATCCGATGCTACCACAACTCAACAAGATATTCATTGAAGTCTGCTCTCTCACAAAGAAGAAATGTGAATCCATGTTGTGTTATAAAATATACAAGGTTATAAGAAACATTGTGATACATACACACACACATATATACAAAGTTCAAGCTTGAATAGTCAAGCCGACCTTGGAAGCCAAAATGAACCGTCATCCTCAGCACATATATTCTGGACAAAACTACTTTTGAAGCCTTTTCAAATGGTTATCAAAAATTGTTCTAAAACAAGAGTCATCTCAAGAAAAGCAACAATGGTAATCCTTTGAAGATCATCTTTTGAAGAAGTTACTAACACTAAAGAAGTTGCAACAGTGATTAGAATACATCTCTAAGGCTTAAAAGGAATAGTCTCTTGGATAAAGAAACTCTTTGATTGTCCTGTAGCAAACACTGTTATCAAAAGTTAGAAGAGCCCGACATGAAATAAACAAACCTTACAACACTATCTACAATCATGGAGAAAGCAATCAAGTCAAGGTCTCAAAAGAAATGTTTGTCCACCTTTTAAGAAGATCATGGCATCTAAAAGAAGGCCTTATAGCAGCTTCTATAATCATGAAGGACAAAGGCACGTAATCATTGTTGAGATTTGTAGCTTGGGAGGTACTCCAAACCCTAGGCTTGAGGGTTGTGGAGGAGTTGGCACACAAGTGTGGCTTGTGGGCGTGAAACCCAAGCTTGTGGTCTTTGCACCGGAGCATATGGGTGTGAATCCATGAGGAGTTTTTGACATGTGATGATTTGAGGTGATAGAGGATCCTGAGAGCAACCGAGAGCATCGAAAATCACTCAAATCAAGGTCTGAAACTTGAGATATGAATTTTTGATGTTAATGTGTGAGTTTGGTCAAAATCGGCTAGGCATTTAGAGACCTTGTGACAAGTTGTCAAGCCCACACATGTGATTTGATGGAGCCCTTGTATTGTGTATAAATATAAGGTGGAGGAGAGTCATTTAAAACATCCAAGAAGCATCTTTCTTAGTTTACACATCAAGAACGACAACGTGAGTGCAGGAACACGAGTGCAGGAATGTGCGAGTGCAGGAACGTACGAGTGCAGAAACGTGTGAGTTCAAGAGCGTGCGAGTGCAGGAACATGCGAGTGCAAGAGCGCGCGAGTGCAGGAGCGCGCAAGTGCACGAACGCGCAAGTGCAAGAACGGGTGAGTGCAAGCAATGCAAGTGCAGGCAACACGAGTGCAGGTTGAGCATGTAGCAGTTGCACCAAGGTGGTGTAGAAGTTGCGCAGGGCTAAGTATGTATCATATTGATGTGTTAAGGTCGAATTGATGCTAGTGGATGGTGGCCTAGGAGAGGACAGTTTCAAAGTTTGTTAGCAACCTATAGGAGGGGTCTCCTAGTTAGTTGGATGCACTAGCCAAAGGCAGATGCTACCGCAGGATTGGTCACTCATGGATTGTTGGAGGGCAGCGTGAGAGTGGATCAAGTGTGGATAGTGGATTGGGCATTTATGGTCTATTGGAGGACAGCGTGATAGTGCCCAAGTTGGAGCCCGACGTGCACCATCTTCATGGACTTAGGTGGTTGCTAGAGTGGTAGTCATTGAGCTTAAGGGTCTAATCAGCAAGGAGCAATTTTGAATAGCCCTAGACTTCTGTGTCAAAAAGGACATCTACAACAAAAGATGGGTAGTCCTCCTAGCCCGTGTTCAATGTGGGAGATCGACATCTTGCAGTGATAGGTGGCAACCCTCTGTGCCCTATGTTGGTCTTCATTGGAGCAACGCAAGAAGACCATAGTGGGCTAAAGTCCCCAAGTAGCTGAGGAGCAGCAGTGGGCGAATTAAGAGTTGTTCACAAGTGGAGCTATGACCAACTCGACAGGAGTCTTGATGTGTTGATACTTTGATGGACGAACAATCAACTAGTGAGCAAATTGACAACGAAGGTTCAGTGGTTAGATGGACTTGGAGCATTGACAGAGGGAGGAGCTACAGATTCGTTGCCGAAGGACCGAACAGGTACAGTGTACGACCGAGAAGCACTGAGAGAGTCAACTACATCAGCCAGATGGTCAGAGAATCTTGTTGAGGGTAGATTGGTTGTCTATGGATTGTCACCAAGCCCCAGTTTTGTATCTTGTACTAGTGGAAGTATGAGGGCCATTATCCCTGGTACGAGAGCCCTAGACTATTGTATTATATGTTGATTAATATAACAAAGTTGGGTTGAAAAATGTAAAAAGTTCATATTTTGTGCACTAGTAGATTTACTGTTGTTTATATTTTGTTGTGCAAAGTAGTATCGTTGTTGTTCTTGGTTTGGTAGCGTTAGAGATTCTAACATTCTATCCTAGACCCCAGATCGTGGAAAAACAACAATCATGAGGTATGTATAATATATTTTTGTCAAGGATCTAACATGAAATCTTTTAGGGTTAGTTGCTTATATAATTCTAGGATTTGTTGTCTTCTCTATCAAAAGATGTTGATATTGGAATTGATATCCAAGACTATAAACCCTATATGGCACATGAAAACTTGTCATATAGAAAACCCTAAACACTCAGTACTCTTTACTTCTAGGGTTTATAAATAGTCTTGGGTGTCGGTTAAATTCTAGTACTGATTAAAGGAGAAAATAATTTGATTTTTGCTAGATCTAGGGTTTGTACTTGGAAACCCTAGGATTCCTTCCTCCATTGCTCAATGGAAACCCTAGATTGTCAAAATTTGCATTGCATATTTTGCTTGGTTATATCTGTCATTAAGCATTGCAGGTATAAAGAGTATGGCTAAATTCAGAGGGAGCACTTCAATGATGGAAACCCTATAAGGTTTGTATAAGGAGGGACTTAAGGTACAAATAATTTATAATTAGTCTTCCTCACATAAAAAGGTATAATTATTTTTTAAATTATTTTATATCACCAATTTTTTCATGTCTAGATTTTTGAATCTCAAAGATTCTTGGTAGGGTGATTAATCATCGAGATTGAATCTACCCTCTTTATATTATCATTCTTGTGAAACCCTAAAAGGTTCTCTGTAACACCCTAACCTAAGGGTATGTCAATGAAACCCTAGTCTACTTATGGATGTTGATGAAATCTAAAATTTTGAAACCTTAGTTCTATAGGGTTTGTTGTTAATGTCTAAAGTTATGTATTAAAACCTAGATCTTTAGAGTCCGGTGATCTAGGGTTTATAAGCAAAACCCTTTGTCAATAGGTCAAGCCTCCATTGAAGGATTTTAGGATTTTTGAGTCAAAGTCAAAATCATCAATTGTAAGAGACCCTTCTTGGGCTCCACAAAGTCAAGAAAGAAAACTTTATTTAGTCAAAATATCATGTTTCCTTCCACCAAAGTCGGCCCCATAGAGAAGATCAAGTCGACTTCAAGAAGCATTTGGCTAGCTGCAAAGACTATATATAAAGAGGTGTTCGTGCTACTAAGAAGTGAGACGATAAGATATGGGAGTCTGCAATTCGGATAGAGAGCAAAGTACAGGTTGAAAAGAAGTACGAAAAGAAGAAGGAAAGGATGATATCTTTTATCACATATGATACGACCTAGCCGAGATACTTTAATTTGGAGGACAAGATATTTTGAAGTTACAGATCGAATAAAGTTGCTACAGGGCCAAGTTCTAAGGTATTTAAGATGTTACTGGTCAGAAATATTTCAAGATGAAGTTATATAGGAAAAGATCATTGAAGCATCTCTATTGGAGGCTAACTTGGTAGAGGAAGGTCCTTTAGTCGCAGTTGTCTCATTGTGATATGAATCTACTGAAGGAAGAGTTCTTGATTGGGTTTTCCCCTACTTAGGGGTTTTGCCTTGGCAGTGGGCCTATATCTTGTGTTCTCTAAGCTCTTGTGCTTCTGTGTTTTTGGCAATCGTCTTGATGATACTAATGTAACCACAAAGAAGAAGAAAAATAATTAATCGCAAGAAATTGACAACTAATGGAGAAATCAAATTAAACTAAATTGCCCTCAATTTCTCAACAGTTAGAACACCATAAAAATAAATTAAAGTCCAAACATAGTTAGCGTCTATGCAAAGTTTGTGAACTTCGAGTCCAAGGGCTGGGGAACCTACAAACTCTATATATTTTTGAAAATCAAATCGTTAGAACACCCAATGAATCAGATCACCTAAGATAAGCCCACAACTTACCAATATAATGTTCCTGTCACCTACAATGAAATAACGATCAAAATAATTATAAAACACAATATAGGAATGCCTGTACCCAACACGTACCACAAGTCATAAGATCAAAAACACCATGAACTACACCCCAAAGTCTTTATTATGATTATTCCAACGTTCCCTGGGGGATAGTAATTTACATTAGCTTTTCAGAGTTACATGAGCCAACACTAGATGGCTTGACACATAAATGACTCTCAATTTATTGATAAATCCTCCAAATGGAAAAATAACGACTAGTTGGTTTGATCCTCGTCAAAATAATCTCGACCATCAAAAAATATTTGATCATCTTTTAATCTCCACCGTTGAAAATATTTAGTTTTGAAGAATTTTCGAATTTTTCATTTAACCCATTTTTTATTAGCTCAAAATTAATTATTTTGAGCTAATTTCCTCAAAAAAATTAACTTTGACTAGACCACCAAGACCCAAGGGTCCAATTTTTCTTGAAATTTCCAATATTCTCTTGGTGGGGCACCTCCAAAAATTAATTTCTTTGATACCCATGAATTTCTCCACTTGGAGAACTTAATTTCTCTAAGACTCTAAATTTGACTTTAATTAATTTAATTTTTGGCTTATGATTAATTTAATTTTTGTCAGAAAATTATTTAATTGATACTTGAGGGGATGAAATATTTTTTCCACCCTCTCATATTTTAGCCGCAGTGTCTAAGTATGAGGGACCATGCACTAAAATATTTTTAACATAAGATAATTACATTTTCAACCCTCAAAGTGAGAACACCTATTCGGTATAGACCCTCAAATTACACACCCAATTCTGCGACACAACATGATCTAGTAGACCAAGTGATTTGTAATAAAACAATTTAGCCAATTAGCTTAAATTATTCTCAAATCACTTTTACATAAGACTCGACTAAAACACTAAGACTCACCTAAGACTTTGACGACAAATTCCACCCTAGCTTTGGGGTGAAGTTGAAGGGAAAAACTTTGTCGACCATCCATGTTTAGAAACACAAATGAATCAGTGAGATGAAAAACCTCCTACAATGAAATTTTCGTCAAAATAATAGGCTTACCTAGGTTGTTACGTACATACATGGTCTTACTAGCATCATTTACATTACAATTTTGCAAAATGGGTTTGCAATGACTCAATAAACTGATGTCCTGATGATCTTGATCCTTTGAAAAAAACGGTACATCTGCTTCCTCAGAACTTTGACAAAAGTGAGTGCAACAGTACCCTCTGCTCATGCAGAATCCCAACATGTCCCACAAAAGGAAGGGCATGTCTCTCCCCCATGATCATCTCCGTAAGTGTGGGCTTGAGGATGAAATGTATACCACCTCTACTAAAGATCATATCATCCCCCAACCTTTGTTTGCCAACTCGTACACCAATTTCGCTCCTCCACTAGAGAATCTCTATCGTGTTCTTGATGCACTAAATCTCAAAGAGTGATCTTAGGCAAATCTCTCAAGTCCTGCTACCCATAATGAAAGCACCAATCGGACACAAGGCTCCCCTCAACTGTAGTGATGCCAGAGAGTGATAGATGTGTGGGCTCTCATGGGTATGTCCAAGAACCCGTATGGACGCTCACAGCCAGCCCTGTGACCGACTCGCTCTCCAGACCTAGGTATGCCCATGGTCCACCCCAATGGTATATCGTATGCCTAACATCCTCGTCAAGAAATATCCCTCCTAGCAGCACTCCCCCAATCTGTAGTGCCGCCTCATACACTACTGCACACCACCATGCACCTCTATGCTCCTTTGCATACCCTTGCTCATCATTGCATATCCCTATACACCACTGGATGCCACAGTCCAAGACTGAGTCAATATGCACCAGCCCACATTTTGTCTGCATCAACGTCTCCACTATCTCACTACCACAACCCCTGATGTGTGGACCTCCCCACTTAATCCTCCCTAAGAGATCAGAGAGGAAAATCTCCCTATGTGCCAATGGTGGCGTCACTTTAGTGCTGCTCCTTGGTGAACCATGTGCCCCAAATATCTGTGGGAAATCATCATCCCCATACATGACCTTATCTGGTGGCCTACCGATGCCACCTCCTTCGACAAGTTCCTTCCTGAGTATATCGATCATCCTACAACCCCATGCGAGGCCAACATGCCCAGACGACTCACAGAATTTGCTTGCTCCCTTATCAATCCAACCTATCAGTAGTGTTGTCAGGGACTCTAATGGGGATATGATAGTGTGGGCACGCTCAATCACCAAATCCACCACCCCACTAATACCATCACTGACCAAACCCATGATGTGATGGAGAATCCCACCTAGATCCCAACATAGTCTAGCCCTCAAGATCCTATGGTAACCCACAAACCTGGATGAACTATGCTCTTCACCATGGATATATCTAGACACCTAACCCGCTCCACCAGGTATCAACTCAATACCTCTCGCCAACCAACCCCATGAAGGGGATCGGATGTAAGAACACCTATACATGTAACAACTCTAACATGTGAATGTTGTACCCAACGCAACTCATGTTGCCTCATCTCATTGGCCTAGTCAACACATAAGATATGTCAAGGTAACTTTGCCTCTCTCTCTCTCCAATAAGCAGAGGTAACCTAAGAGTATTGCAAGCCCTGTCTATGTATGCTTGAAGAGGGCCGCTCTAACACGCTGCCATATACTCCTCTTGTTGCATCATTGGGGATTTCAAATGTTCCCCAACGCCAATCAACTTGGTCATTGGCTTGGCACAAACTGCTCTCATGTCCTCCAATTTATCATTCTATTGTAACAAGTTTCTCGAACTGTCTTGGCTTGCTTCTTCATTGCTACAAAGCTAACCTTAAGCTACTGAATTTATTGGTGGCGGCTACCATCTAAAAAATATGTCTCCACTCTAGATACCTCTCTGCCTCTTGGCACCTTGTCAATGGATGGTTTTATGGGTACATGGCCCACTCTCTTCACCAATGTCTCAACCTGAATCATCAATGGGTTCTCCAATAGTTGTGACTCGAGTCACAGTAGGCAGATCTAAGTTCTCCTCACAACCACTGGTCTTATCTGCCTCATGCTCATCCTCCTCCTCAAACTAGCTGTCAGGAAACACCTCTATGTAGTGGGCCTTTCCCTTAGTGTACTTGTGCCCTGGGGCTGTTACTCACTACCTGTGGATAGTATGCATAGGAGAAAAGTTTTCTCCTAGATGGTCCTTAGCCAGCGGCCCCTTGCAGCCACCAAATATCTCGATGTGCCATTATCTATGCCACCTGAGCCAACAATGTGGTCCCTCACCCATCTATTGTGGTCATATGTTTGAAAGTGGATCTCCCGACCCTGAAGATATGGCTTTTCATTAGTACAATTGAGTAATTTTCCTTACTTATCATGGACACTTTTGGGCATGGATTGGTTGTGAGAATTCCTAAACCGGAGTCGTACTGCAGCAACTCGTAATATTTCTCCTACTTGTTAATTTACATGAACAAGTTATTTGCAGTTTCCTACGGCAAAAATTGAAATACATACACTACAGCCTACACCATTTAAAATAATATGTTGAAACAAGAAATTGAACAATAGAGGGATACAACACAAATGACACAGTACTTTTTGGACAAACATGCCCGGAAAAACCCAATGTGGGAAAACTGGTGCAACAGATCTGAGGGTTTTTATTATTAAGCAGAAGTTATTCATAAATACAAACTCTAGATGCCTTGCAGGCAATCCAGTACAGAGAATATCACTCGGCAGAGGAAATTAGTGATATTACCTAACTCTACACTGCAAGTCTCGGTTTATCCAGCAACTGAACCAACGAGTCCCGGGCTAATTCTACGCTGCCCCTACGCAATCACTGCATGGGCCTGCATCACAACCTCTAAGGCCCTATGTCACCTCTTTGTTGGAACAATTTGCTCTCAGGAGCTAACTCCAACCCTACTGGCTCAGAATGTCAAACCCCCAGCAAATCCCAGACTTCTGCGTGAAGGCTCTGCGCTGCTCTGCGTGAGCCCTTCCCGGCTCTGTGTCACCCTCTCTGGGCACTGCGTTGCCTTCTAAATGTGTATCTCTGCCTCTCCGCTGAGTATTCTTTGCTCAAGAGAAGATACTCCAACCAAAACTCTCTTTGCCCCTCTTTGCATGATCACTACGAAATCACTGCGCTGCTCTAGCTTCAGCAATTCAATTTGACTGATCAACTCTCTGTGTGTCTTCCAAATGACCCTCAAGCCTCCTTAAATAATCTTCTCGTTGACATTCAAAGGCCCGGTTTAGAAGCTAATCAATGGCTAAAATCATTTATGCTTGATCCGCGTCTTCTTCTAGCAGTTACGCCCACAATTAGATTAATACCCATTAATTATTTTGATTTCCTAAGTTTAGACTTAGGGACCCATTAATTATTTTAATAAAATTGTCTCTAGGTGGAATTTTCCAAAATGCTTGCTAAGTTCTCTGCAATACATGTGCCCAAGCCTCCCAGCAAAATTTGAGACTTAGTGCACATCCAATGCCACCAGAAATCAACACTTCCTCTTAGGGAGGAATGTGCTCTAACAATGCCTCCTACTGAAGCATCACCCTAACTTCATATCATCGTCCCTTGCACTGCTAATGGTTGACATGTTGTCCACTAACTACTGCGCTTCTACTACAACTGTACTAGTGTTGACCCTGCCACTGTCAACAGTACATCCGTACTACAGCTCCCTCTGAATTTCTACATCCGTGCTGGCGCTGACACTGCCACTACCAACTGCCCCTGCACTGCAAACTGATGCTACTAGTGCATCAGCAACGGAAAAACATCCCAAATTACTAAACAAGTGTTCAGCATGGATGCATCTCGATGTTGAAGATTTCGCTGTTGCTAGTCCTATGTTATCCCTCTAAAGCCACTGCGTTGCTGTTGCTACTGCACTGTGCCTCCCTACATTGCTACAACTCTACACTACGCTGCTCAAACTTGGCATTCTAGCCACTGCATCTGTTGCTCCAACACTCCTTTGCACCATCTAACACTTAGTCCATCCTGCTACCACTGATCTGAGCTCTCGTAGCAAGGTATTGATCCGAGAGGTGGACTCCTCAAGGAACTACAACTCCAAATCAGCCCACCTCCCTCGTAGAGGTATCTCGGTTGTCATGGCGAACTCATACTCCTCGATCTTCGCGGGTGCATCCTTTAAATCATGCTTCTCAACTTTGTCCTTCTTCCTCAGAGGACACTGTGTTGCGTACTGACCCATTTCACCACACCTGAAGCATTTGATCTTCGAGATGCCCTTCTTCCATCGTCACTGCTCCTACTGCCCCTTGGATGCAAGGGTTGCATTCTCATCCTCCTTCTTGGGATTTGACCCACTGTTGTTGCTTCCGTCAAGCTTACACTTGACTAGATCCCTCCTCAGCTCTTCCTGCTTCAGAGTTTCCCACATACTATCCCAGTCTGGCAAAGCTGCCCTGCCCAGGATGCTCTAGATAAAGACTTGCCACTCTTATGAGACTACGTTTAGGGCTAGTCTCACCATCTCGGAACCTTGAGGTGTAGACCCCACAAATGCCAACTCATCCCGGGTCTCTTGAAGCTTAGTAAGGAACGGATCTATGCACTCCCCCTTCTGCATCTGCGAAGATATTAGTTTCTGCTCTAAGTGCATCTTTCATTGCTCGGAAGATCCTTGATACAGCGCTGCCAAGGCATCCCACATATCCTTAGCGGCCCCTCTACTAGCAGTGTGACAACCCAAGTGATCCTTTACTCCATCAAGGATCATCCTCTTGGCCTTCGCTATTTCTACCTTGTACTTCTTCAACTGATCTACATTTGCAGGTTCAACCACCACGTTGTCGACAAAAGTCTTGAGAGAATGCTCATTTAGAGGGAACGACATCCTTGCCTTCCAGATGACATAGTTGGATGTTATTAAAATTGGAAACTAGGGCCAAACTCCATGTGGGTCATCTTATTTATGGCAGCTGATATTTTTATTGGATCCCTCTCATCGAGAGGTGTAGGATTGATCTAAAGATCATCCGATTCCAATATGTATTCATGGAGTTATGAATTTATTTATGTTATAAAACAAATTGTCAAGTCAGCCAGAAACTTGAGGAGGCTCAGAAGCTCAATAGTCGTGTCTATTCATCATCTACGTTTTTAGTATAAATAGAAGAGGACTTGAAGTCATTTGTCACACACACACTCACTCTTGTGATTTCACTTCATCCTGTTTTGGGTTTGATGAAGATGAGAGCTAGAGGGAGTGCCCTAGGGTATACGCTACCCTAGATAACATGCCCTAGGTCTAAATGCAGTCATGGGAGAATAAGCTCTACATTGCTCAAAAAGTCGGAAAAGCTGGAAAAGCCGGAACTGCCAGAAAACCAGGAAAAGCTGGAAAAGCCGGAAATACCAGAAAAGCCGGAACTGCCGAAAAAGCCGGAAAAATTGGAACTGCCGGAAAAGCCAGAAAAGCTGGAAAAGTCGGAAAAGCCGGAACTGCTAGAAAAGTCCGAACTACCAGAAAAGCCGGAAAAGTCGGAACTGCCAGAAAAGTCAGAACTGCCGAAAAAGCCAGAAAAGCCGGAAAAGTTGGAAAAGTCGGAACTGTCGGAAAAGTCACATAATGCAGTACGGTGATGGGTACAATCATGATTAATGAAGCGTGATGAGATGTAGCATAGTGATGATGGGTGCAGCATGGTGCAGCGCAGTGAGGTGCAACATGATGACAAAACGCAGCACGAAAATATGTGAAGGAGTCACCTTGGAGAATTAGTTGAAGTAGCATATCTTCAACTAATCTCATGTATCATCTTCTTAGAGATGATCTATGCTCTTATCTAGATAAGTCAAAGTGTTGACTTCTGTTGTAAATGTACTATCTCTCTCTCTCTCTCTCTGTTGAACTATTCAAGAACATATAAGAAGAATTAATCAAGGGTTTCCCCACATTAGGGTTTGTCCCTGGGTAGCGCCACATCTTATGTCCTCTTGTCTTGGCTTGTCTTCTGCGATTTGTATTTATGTTCTATCTGCAGTTTACTTTAATGCCGATGTCATTGCTAATCTGAAAAGTGAAAATTTAAATAAATTGCTCTAGCATAGAACATACCTAAATTTAACATGGTATCAAAGCTGAGGTGAAGACAATGCCCAAGGAAGAGTGAAAGAGCAATCATTAAAGACAGTTGGGGACAGGACAAAAGGATCAATGGGATCATCATCCCTCTTCTCATTCACTAAGAGTGAAGTCGAAGCAGAGAATATCATCAAAATGACGCAGCGGAATATGGCCTGCCTAAAGATCACTTCATTAGAAGACTAGACCTCAGGATGGAAGCAAAGGCAGATAACTAGTTCGGCCATTATGCGAAGGAGTGTCTGAATGGAAGGGATACATCACTTGATCATGATAACAACAAGGGCATCTTCATTGATCAAAGGAATGACTGGTAATGCAGGTCATCAAGGAAATGGTTGACTCTTCACAAAAAGCAAGGAACCCCAAGTATGAAGAATCAAATGTTGTTTCTGATAAGGTAAAGAAGCGTTATCTTTGTATTGGCCCTCTTTCAGATTCTTTAGGAATCTGGCTTATTGATTATAGTGCTTCAAGGCACTTCATCAGATAAAAGGGTGCACTCTCTAATTTGGTAGAGATGGAAACAATCGTGGGATTATACTTGGATCCGATGCTACCTATCCTGAAAAGGGTGTAGGGAATGTTACCTTTCAATTGAATGAGGGTAGCTCGATTCAATTACAGAATCTCTTTTTAGTACCTGATCGCAAGAAGAACCTAGTGTCCATTTCAGCAATGGAAGTAGAAGGTTTCAGGGTGGCACTCATTAATGGAAAGGTACGTGTTTGAAAATGGAATTTCCAAAGATGTTTTTGAGTTCAATTTTATATCAAGTTGCAAGAAGTCCACTGGGGACCATGTCCACTGACACATAGCGTCCGAATTCTGTGAGTCAGATGGTGACAAGGATACCTGAATTCAAAAGAGAGCATGATAGTACATGTCTGAGATGTACCGAATGAAAATCTTACAAGGGTACCATTCCCCTCACGTAGCAGGTCCACAGGTGTGGAACAACCCAAGGGGTTTGAGATTGATGATCAGGAATCTCATGTATGCAAGTGGAAGAAGGCCCTTTATGGCTTGAAGAAAAACACCCCGGGGGTAGTATGAGAGGATTGATAGTTGTCTGATGGAGTTGAGATTCACTAGGAGTGAAACTGATCCAAACCATTACCCGAAGGTTGTGGATGATAGACCTTTCATACCAGCACCTTATGAGGATGACCTATTTCTGATAGGTACATACCCTCTCGTTTTGCAGAAGTAAGAGGGAGTTGGATTCCGAGTGTGGAGTGATAAACTACAAGCCTATGACTACCTCGAGGATATTAACTTTCCAAAGTTATATGCTAGTGATGTCGGACCAGATTTGGGAAATGCCTTTAAGTTTCATAAGCTCATTCACGTTGATGTTCTTGGTGAACTTTCGTCCAGACATATGTTTTGCAGTTAGCATGGTGAGCTCATATTTGGTTGAGCCTCACTGGATTGGTGCCAAGAATCTTCTCAGATATCTTCGGGGCACAATCTCTCATGAATTGAGATACACTGCTAGAAATATGAAATTGCATGATTATTCGAATGTTGACTGGGTGGCAGTGTGGAGGAACACTAGAGCACTTCTCAATGTTGGTTCTCTTTGGATTATGCTTCGATATCATAGCAAAAGTTAATTGTTATAATCACCGCCGAGACCAGATACATAACTACGAGTATGATCTCGTATGAAGTTGCCTGGTTGTGGAAGCTCTTTAGTGAGCTCTTTGTACACATGATGAATACCACTGTGATTCTCTGTGACAACTAGAGGTGGGATTCAATTATTGAGGAATCCCATATTCGATGATTGCTCCAACAGATAGATACTACCTTATCTGGGATATGGTAAGTCGATAAGCAAAGAGGCTCCATCACACTGAGATGATGTACCAGTCGCTACACTTTGTCGAAGCCCCAGGGAAAGATCAAATTTGTGATTTTCTCGAACGACTTGGAGTCGTCGAGAGACCCTTGTAAAAGGGTCCTGCATGTTGTATACATTGAGCTCTAAGAGCTCTAGGGGCTTGCGATTCTTACTGGAGCAACATACGACCATAGTGTGACTCAGCCTCCCCTGGTAGTGCGCACTGGACAGGATGATTCGCTCTCCGGTGAACAAGATGATCAGCACTCTTATGTAGTAGGATGATTAGTTCTCCTGTGAGGTCTGGATGATGTGTTCTCCATGACGACTGTGTAGCAGAATAATTAGTTCTCCTGTGAGGTTTGGATGATGTGTTCTCCATGACGACTGTGTAGCAGGATGATTAGTTCTCCTATGAGGCCTGGATGATGTATTCTCCATGGCAATTGTGGAACAAAATGATTCGCTCTCTTGTGGGATAGGATGATTCGCTCTCCTTTGGACAAGATGATTCGCTCTCCTGTGGACAAGATGATTCGCTCTCTTGTGGGACAGGATGATTCGCTCTCCTTTGGACAAGATGATTCGCTCTCCTGTAGACAAGATGATTCGCTCTCTTGTGGGACAGGATTGATTAGTTTTCCTATCGAGGCATGCTACCCATGCAGTCTGGGACTCATGGGAAGTACCTCTCATCTGATCAATGAGCAGGGAAATGAGGATAGTGACCATAGTAGTACCGATGGACGTATCGTTGTATCTATCGTACTCCCTATGCTAGGATGACCTTCATTGGACTGGGATCAATGATACTGGTCTGGGACCAGTGTTAGGAGTTGTACCTACGATGACACTGACTTCGAGTCGGTTGAGGACTAGTCTGGGACCAGTGGTACATACTCTGAGACTGACATCGAATCAGTAGAGTACTGGTCTGGGACCAGTTGTAGGAGTTGTACCTACAATGACTCTGACTTCGGGTCAATTGAGGACTGGTCTGGGACCAGTGGTACACACTCTGAGACTGACTTTAGGTCAGTGGAGAATGGTATGACACATTCTCGATCATTTCTTCTTCTTCATGGTTTAGCAAAGCAGAGCTGAGCAAAGTCAGCAGAGCTAGCAGAGTTGAGCAGAGCCAGCAGAGCAAAGCAGAGCCAGCAGAGCTTAGCAGAGCCAGCAGAGCAAAGCAGAGCTGAGCAGAGCTAGCAGAGCTGAGCAGAGCTGGGCAGAGTTGAGCTGAGCAGTGCAAGGCACTGATGGTAGAGATAGTACAATTGGACACATGGATCAACGGATGGAATTCTCCCTAGTTGAGAGCAATGTTTTAAAACTTCGACTCCGACTCCGACTCAGCCGAGGGTCGACTCCAACTCTGACTCCGACTCGGTATCGACTTGGTCGGCTTGATTTCAATGACTCGGTCCTTGTAAAAAATACATTAAATATTTATTTTTTAATAAAAAAATATAATTTTAAAGATTTTCATTCATGTTTCCAAACACACAACATTAGAATATAGATAGAAGACAACATATTATCAAAGTAGGCTCATGAATACATCCATTATATCAAAATGGCACCCAATGCACTGCCCAATACATACATGATGATGATATAGAGATCAAAACAAAAACACATAACCAAAGAGGCTAGAAATGGCGTTATCCTCCAAAATAGATTGTAAGTCATTAAGGAACTAATACAAGGGTCCAAGAGTGTTCCTCACTCCAAGAAAGTCCCAAAGTGCATGTGGACATCTTCAAAAGTTGCATCCTCCACCATGATGTCATCTAGGAGAGACCCTATATCACCCTTTTCAAGCATGTGAATGACATGACACCCCTAAGGGTAAGCATTGGCATCAAAGAGGGATGTGCTAACCCTCCTAAGTCATCTCAATGATAACCATCCTCATCTGTGCTTTGGAAGAAGGCACCATCCACCAAAATAGGGTCAAGGCCAGCCAAGGGGCATCTTCAATCCATTTGGGCATATCATCAAATAGTCCAACATCCAAGCTTTTAAGTTTAGTGTTTTAGCATTTGGAGGCTCATCAAGGGGTGTAGCATCATGTGGAATCAACTCAAGGCTCGATGCTCATCTTTGGAGGGCCAAGGTTGGGGCCACAAAGTTAGGTTTGTTTTAAGAAAGGGGCAAAGAACCTATTGGAAGGTTTTGAAGAAGAATGAAGTTATCCCTTAAGGAATCTCTACTACATATGTGATACCACCTAAACAAGCCTCTCAAAATCAAGAGAGATAAACTTATTTAGGCACAACAAAACCATTAAAGTATCATCGTGAAAACCTTGGAGTCCCCCAAAAGCAAAAAAATAAAAAAAAATGTTGTTTTTTCATTCATGTGCCGCTGTCATCCAACCCTACTGAGTAGGCTCGGACTCGGTCGACTCGGTATAACCTGGCCTGCCGAACCGGTTCACTGGCTGAGTCGATCCGGTGAGGCCTTGACTCGGCCCAACTCGGCTGAATCAGTTCCGAGCCGACCGAATCTTAAAACATTGGTTGAGAGGGAGTGTTAAAATTGGCAACTAGGGCCAAACTCCATGTGGGTCATCTTATTTATGGCCATTGATATTTTTATTGGATCCTTCTCATCGAGAGGTGTAAGATTGATCTAAAAATAATCCGATTCCAATAAGTATTCATGGAGTTATGAATTTATTTATGTTATAAAACAAATTGTCAAGTCGGCCAACAACTTGAGTAGGCTCAGAAGCTCAATAGTCATATTTATTCATCATCTACGTTTTTAGTATAAATAGAAGAGGACTTGAAGTCATTTGTCACACACACACTCACTCTTGTGATCTCACTTCATCCTGTTTTGGGTTTGATGAAAATGAGAGTATAAATAGAAGAGGACTTGGAAGTCATTTGTCACACACACACTCACTCTTGTGATCTCACTTCATCCTGTTTTGGGTTTGATGAAAATGAGAGCTAGAGGGAGTGCCCTAGGGTATACGCTGCCCTAGATCTAAATGCAGTCATGGGAGAATAAGCTCTACGTTGCTCAAAAAGCTGGAAAAACTGAAAAAAGTCGGAACTGTCAAAAAGCCAAAAAAAGCTGAAAAAGCTAGAAAAGCCGGAAAAACTGGAAAAGTCAGAACTGCCAAAAATGTCGGAACTATCAGAACTGCCAGAAAAGCCAGAAAAGCCGGAACTGCCAGAAAATTCAGAACTGCCGGAAAAGCCAGAAAAGTCGAAAAAGCTGGAAAAGCCGGAATTGCCGAAAAAGTCACATAATGCAGTATAGTGATGGGTACAGTCATGATTAATGAAGTGTGATGAAATGCAGCGTAGTGATGATGGGTGCAGCATGGTGCAGCGCGGTGAGGTGCAACATGATGACGAAATGCAGCACAACGATAGGTGAAGGAGTCACCTTAGAGAATTAGTTGAAGCAGCATGTCTTAAACTGATCTCATGTATCATCTTCTTAGAGATGATCTATGCTCTTATCTAGATAAGTCAAAGTGTTGACTTACGCTGTAAATGTACTATCTCTCTCTCTGTTGAACTATTGAAGAACATATAAGAATAATTGATCAAGGGTTTCCCCACATTGGGGTTTGTCCCTGGCTAGCACCACATCTTGTGTCCTCTTGTCTTGGCTTGTCTTCAACGATTTATGTTTATGTTCTATCTGCAGTATACTTTAATGTTGATGTGATTGCTAATCTAAAAACGATATCCAGCTAACTGTGAAAATTTAAATAAATTGGTCTAGCATAGAACATACCTAAATTTAACATCGTATCAGAGCTGAGGTGAAGACAATGCCCAAGCAAGAGTGAAAGAGCAATCATCAAAGACAGTTGGGACAAGACAAAAGGATCAATGGGATCATCATCCCTCTTCTCATTCACTAATAGTGAAGTCAAAGCAGAGAATATCATCAGAATGCCGCAGCGGAATATGGCCTACCTAAAGATCACTTCATTGGAAGATCGGATCTCAGGATGGAAGGAACGGCAAATAACTAATTCGGCCATTACGCGAAGGAGTGTCCGAATGGAAGGGACACATCACTTGATGATGATAACGACAGGGGTATCTTCAATGGTCGAAGGAATGATTGGTAATGCGGTCATCAAGGAAATGGTCGACTCTTCACAAAAAGCAAGGAACCCCAGGTATGAAGAATCAAATGTTGTTTAATGATAAGATAAAGAAGCGTTATCTTATATTGGCCCTCTCTTTCAGATTCTTTGGGAATCTGGCTTATTGATTGTAGTACTTCAAGGCACTTCATCGGATAAAGGGTGCACTATCTAATTTGGTAGAGATGGAAACAATCGTGGGATTATACTTGGAACCAATGGCATCTATCCTGAAAAGGGTGTAGGGAATGTTACCTCTCAATTGAATGAGTGTAACTCGATTCAATTACAAAATCTCTTTTTAGTACCTGATCGCAAAAAAAACCTAGTGTCCATTTCAGCAATGGAAGTCGAAGGTTTCAGGGTGGCACTCATTAATGGAAAGGTACGTGTTTAAAAATAGAATTTTCAAAGATGTTTTTGAGTTCAGGTTTGTATCAAGCTGCAGGAAGTCCATTGGGGACCATGTCCACTAACACATCGCGTCGGAATTCTATGAGTCAGATGGTGATAGGGATGCCTGAATTCAAATGTCTAAGATGTACCAAAATAAAATCTTACAAGGGGACCATTCCCCTCACGTAGCAAGGTCCACAAGTGTGGAACAACCCAAGGGGTTTGAGATTGATGATCAAGAATCTCATGTATGCAAGTGGAAGAAAGCCCTCTATGGCTTGAAGCAAAACACCCCGGGCATAATATGAGAGGATTGATCGTTGTCTGATGGAGCTGAGATTCACTAAGAGTGAAACTGATCCAAACCATTACCCAAAGGTTGTGGATGATAGACCTTTCATACCAGCACCTTATGAGGATGACCTATTTCTGATAGGTACAGACCCTCTCATTTGCAGAAGTAAGAGGGAGTTTGATTCTGGGTGTGGAATGATAAACTACAAGCCTGTGACTACCTCGAGGATATTAACTTTCAGAAGTTATATGCTAGTGATGTCAGACCAGATTTGGGAAATGCCTCTAAGTTTCATAAGCTCATTCGCGTTGATGTTCTTGGTGAACTTTCGTCTAGACATATGTTTTGTAGTTAGCATGGTGAGCTCATATTTGGTTAAGCCTCACTGGATTGGTGCCAAGAATCTTCTGAGATATCTTCGGGGCACAATCTCTCATGAATTAATACACTACTGGAAATATAAAACTGCATGATTATTCGAATGCTGACTGGGCAGGCAGTGTGGAGGAACACTAGAGCACTTCCCAGTGCTGGTTCTCTTTGGATTCTGCTTCGATATCATGGATGAACAGGAAGCAGAAGTCGATTGTTATAAGCACCACCGAGACCAGATACATAACTACGAGTATGATCTCGTATGAAGCTGCCTGGTTGTGGAAGCTCTTCAGTGAGTTGTTTGTACACATGACGAATACCATTGTGATTCTCTGCGACAACTAGAGGTGGGGTTCGATTATTGAGGAATCCCGTATTCGATGATTGCTAGAACAAATAGATACTACCTTATCTAGGATATGGTAAGTCGATGAGCAAGGAGGATCCATCACACTGAGAAGATGTACAGGTCGCTACACTTTGTCAAAGCCCCAGGGAAAGATCAAATTTTTTATTTTCCCGAACGACTTCGAGTCGTCGAGAGATCCTTGTAAAAGGGTCCTGCATGTTGTATACATTGAGCTCTGGGAGCTCTGGGGGCTTGCGATTCTTACTGGAGCAACATACGACCACAAAGTGACTCACCCTCCCCTGGTATTGCGCACTGGACAAGATGATTCGCTCTCCTGTGAACAAGATGATTCGCTCTCTTATGTAGCAGGATGATTAGTTCTCCTGTGAGGTCTGGATGATGTGTTCTCCATGACGACTGTGTAGCAGGATGATTAATTCTCCTATGAGGTCTGGATGATGTGTTCTCCATGACGACTGTGTAGCAAGATGATTAGTTCTCCTGTGAGGCCTAGATGATGTGTTCTCCATGGCGAAGATGATTCGCTCTCTTGTGGGACAGGATGATTTGCTCTCCTCTGGACAGGTTGATTCGCTCTCCTGTGGACAAGATGCTTCACTCTCTTGTGGGACAAGATTGATTAATTCTCTTATCGAGGCATCCTACCCATGCAGTCTGGGAGTCATGGGAAGTACCTCTCATCTGATCAATGAACAGGGAAATGAGGATAGGGACCATAGTAGTACCGATGGACGCATAATTGTATCTATCGTACTCCCTATGCTAGGATGACCTTCATTGGACTGGGATCAATGATACTGGTCTAGGACCAGTGGTAGGAGTTGCACCTACGATGACACTGACTTCGGGTCGGTTGAGGACTAGTCTAGGACCAGTGGTACATACTCTGAGACTGACTTTGAGTCAGTAGAGTACTACTGGTCTGGGACTAGTTGTAGGAGTTGTACCTACGATGACACTGACTTCGGGTCGGTTGAGGACTGGTCTAGGACCAGTGGTACACACTCTGAGACTAACTTCGAGTCAATGGAGAATGGTATGACACGTTCTCGATCATTTCTTCTTCATGGTTCAACAGAGTAGAGCAAAGTTAACAGAGCTGATCAGAGTTAGCAGAGCTAGCAGAGCAGAGCAGAGCCAGCAGCGCTAGCAAAGCTGAGCAGAGCATGGCAGAGCCAACAGAGCTGAGCTGAGCAGAGCTAAGCTGAGCAGAGCAGAGTTGGGCAGAGCTGAGCAGAGCAGTGCAGAGCACTGATGGTTGAGATAGTACAGTTGGACACATGGATCAGCAGATGGAGTTCTCCCTAGTTGAGAAGGAGTGTTAAAATTGGCAACTAAGGCCAAACTCCATGTGGGTCATCTTATTTATGGCCGCTGATATTTTTATTGGATCCCTCTCATTGAGAGGTGTAGGATTAATCTAAAGATCATCCAATTCCGATAAGTATTCATGTAATTATGAATTTATTTATGTTACAAAGCAAATTGTCAAGTCGGCCAGCAACTTGAGTAGGCTCAGAAGCTCAATAATCGTGTCTATTCATCATCTACGTTTTTAGTATAAATAGAAGAGGACTTGAAGTCATTTGTCACACACACACTCACTCTTGTGATCTCACTTCATCCTGTTTTGGGTTTGATGAAGATGAGAACTAGAGGGAGTGCCCTAGGGTATACCCTGCCCTAGATAACATGCCCTAGGTCTAAATGCAGCCATGGGAGAATAAGCTCTACGTTGCTCAAAGAACCGGAAAAACCGGAAAAGTCGAAACTGTAGGAAAAGCCAGAAAAACTGGAAATGTCGGAAAAGCCGGAAATGCCAGAAAAGCCGGAAAAGCCGGAACTACCGGAAAAGCTAGAAAAGCCGTAACTGCCGAAACTGCCAGAAAAACCGGAAAAACCGGAACTGCTGGAAAACCTGGAAAACCCGAAAAAACTAGAAAAAACAGAATTGCCGGAAAAGTCACATAATGCAGTACAGTGATGGGTACAATCATGATTCATGAAGTGTGATGAGATGCAGCATAGTGATGATGGGTGCAGCATGGTGTAGCGTAGTGAGGTGCAACATGATGACGAAATGCAGCACAATGATAGGTGAAGTAGTCACCTTGGAGAATTAGTTGAAGCAGCTTGTCTTCAACTGATCTCACGTATCATCTTCTTAAAGATGATCTATGCTCTTATCTACATAAGTCAAAGTGTTGACTTCTGTTGTAAATGTACTATCTCTCTCTCTCTCTGTTGAACTGTTGAAGAACATATAAGAATAATTGATGAAGAGTTTTCCCACATTGAGGTTCGTCCTTGGCTAGCACCACATCTTGTGTCCTCTTGTCTTGAATTGTCTTCTGCGATTTATGTTTATGTTCTATCTGCAGTTTACTTTAATGCTGATGTGATTGCTAATCTGAAAAAGATATCAAGCTAACTGTGAAAATTTAAATAAATTGCTCTAGCATAGAACATACCTAAATTTAACAAATGCCCCATCCAACCTATCCTAATCTCTCAACCCATTGGTTGCCATCTATGCCACGAAAATGTCGAAGTGCCCCTATGTTGCTTACTATTGTTGTTCAGCCAATAAGAAAACAGAGTTCTTGGCAGGAAGTCTACCAAGGAAAAATTCCCTCACTGTGCTTCTCCTCTCTTCTGACATCTTCCAGCCCAGTAATCTGCCTCTGAAAAAAACTGCGTCCCACCAGCGCTTCCTCACGCTGAGGCTTTGTGCTGCTCCCTCTGGCATGACAAGATTTCAATCTAGAGGCCCTTCCTCTCTGTCAACTCACTCAGAGAGAGACTTTCCTCGAAAATTTAGCTCTCCTGTTTTGCATTTCGCAATCCCTTTGGGGATTCGAATTGTTGCCTCCTGCAGCTATTCGAGTTCCTTCTCTGCTCAACGTTAGGTTCTCTGGCACTGCTCTTCTTGCCTCACCTACACTACTCTGGTACCATGTGAAAATTCCTAACCCGTAATCCTACTGCAGCAACTCATAATATTTCTCCTACTTGTTAATTTACATGAACAAGTTATTTGCAGTTTCCTACGGAAAACATTGAAATACATACACTGCAACCTACACCATTAAAAATAAGATGCCGAAACAAGAAATTGAACAACAGAGAGATACAACACAAATGACACAGTTGTTTTTGGACAAACGTCCCCAAAAACCCAATGTGGGAAAACCGGTGCAACAGATCTGAGGGTTTTTATTATTAAGCAGAAGTTATTCTTGAATACAAACTTTGGATGCCTTGTTGGCAATCCAATACAAAGAATATCACTCGGCAGAAGAAATTAGTGAAATTATCTCTCTACACTACAAGTCCCAGTTGATCTGGCAGTTGAACCAACGAGTCTCTGGCTGCTTCTGCGCTGCACCTATGCAGTGACTACGTGGGCCTACGTCACACCCTCTAAGGCCTTGCGTCACCAATTTGTTGGATCGATTTTCTCTCAAGCGCTGACTCCAGCCCTCCCGGCACAGAACGTCAAACCCCTAGCAAATCTCAGACTTCTGCGTGAGCCCTTCCTGGCTCTGCGTCACCCTCTCTAGGCACTGCATTGCCTTCTTTGCGTGTCTCTCTGCCTCTCTGCAGAGTATTATTGGCTCCGAAAAAGATACTACAGCCAAAACTCTCTCTGCCCCTCTACGTGCTCACTACAAAATCACTATGTTGTCGCATAGAATGTCTAGGCACCGCGACAACGACTCAGATCGAGGGCTGTCACTCTAATCCCCAATCTCTCCGTTTAAGTTGTCTCCCTACAACAGCCTAAGGGGGGTAAACCCTATGGAAAAATGGAATGAAGAAGAACTAGTTGGGAACCAACCAGTGTAGGAGACACAGTGAAGTGATCAAGTACTTGATTAAGATTTAGCAAGACTTATAGGATTTGATTAGATTTTAAACGATTGATACCAGTGCCTTATGGGGTCAACGATCTTGCTAGGGAAATTAAAACAAAGTAATCAATTAGCAATTGCTGCTCAGATGAATGACTATTTTATATAAAATGCAGATCCTAGAACATGATTTCGTAGTAATTGGCAGAGAGAAAATCAGGAGAAGCACATTAAGGTGTGATTAACGATACCTCTCCTGAAATTCTAACATACCCAATGCCTTCGGCGCTGCAAAGAACTGTGGCTCTGACGACTGCAAAGTCACCATTTTAAGTACTATTAAAACAGGCTTCTCAAGAAAATACAGATGGAGATCTATCTCTCTATCGACCAAGCTTATGCTTGGAAGTAAATTTTATCTATGCGAAGTTAACTTATATGCAAATGCACCAGAAGATGTGATGAAATTAGACTCGACAATGGGAAAACACTTATGCCGCAAAAGCCCTCAATTATCCAAATGAAATGCTTGCATTTTTTTAGATGAAGACTTAGAAAATAAACTCTTGAAGATACTATAGTTAAAACTTAAATCACCAGCTTATTTCAAATCTTCTTGATACAATTTAGCTCAAAGAGAACAAAAACAACTTTGCAATTCGATATCAATGTCAACAGATGTTAAAAAAAATATACTTAGTTTATGAAACAAAGGATATGCATTTTATCACAATTCCATGACAGAGTACTTAATTTTCAGAAATTAATTTTTAGGACAGCAGTAAGAAAAACTTTATGACAGCAGCAACATGACAATGAAAACACTAAGCTATCAATGATATCTTTATGCCAAAAAAGTTCCGAAATTTTTCCAAACTTGCCCACATGAATTATAAACAAAATTCAGCCTGTTGTGATGTGATTTCCGAAATTATATCAGATCTGATATACTTATTACAGCCAGCAATTGAAACATGAAATATGCCTAATGATGAATGTCCAACTCAAGAAATTAATTCCTTAATGTATTAGACAACTTAAGAATTGATTTTAAGCTAACCCACATGAAATTTTTCCACTGTTATATTTCAAATTTCAGAAACAGAATTATTCAGAGATAACAGTGACCCAAAATGTAGATCTAGACCAAATTCTTGATATGCATCAAACATAGATGACTAATTAATGTATTTAGCAATATTTTAGTTAATTTCAAACCACTTAAATGTTTTTTTTACCAATATTAGAAAGGTATATGACTGCTATAGCAAACAATGAGGAAAAAGATGATTCAGAGATCAAACCCTTAGGCCATAGGCCTTGAAGATCACTTGCCCAAGTTGCCAATAAAAATAAAAATAAAAATCAATATCTCAAACAAATTTTTACCAAATTCTCTACAAAAACCCACCAATGATTAGCTTCAAAAAATCAAATATTCAAATCAGAAATGGAGCAAGGGAATCTAGGGCCAGTGAGAGCTAGCACTAGGCCCAATAGAACTAGTTTTGGGCTAGGAGAAGGCAAATCTAGGCTTAGGAGCTCCAAAATTTGAAACCCTTGTTCTAATAAAAAAAAATTGCTTCAAATCTTCATATTTATTGCAAAATCTTTAATGGCTGACCTTCTAAAAAGATTTGGGATAAGATATTGCCCTCCGGGGCTTAGATCTGTCTCAAAACCCCCAAATCTGCTTGAAAAAATCTCAGATCTGAAGATTTACTTGGCTGATTTCTCAGATCTATTCCTGCAAACAATCTTTGAACCCAGATCTTGCCCTCCAGGGTCTAGATCTAGCTTAGATCTGAAGATTTACTAGGCTGACTTCTCAGATCTATTCCTGCAAATAATCTTTGAGCCCAAATCTTGCCCTCCAGGGTCTAGATCTAGCTTAGATCTGAAGATTTACTTGGCTGACTTCTCAGATCTATTCCTGCAAACAATATTTGAGCCCCGATCTTGCCCTCTAGGGTCTAGATCTAGCTCAGATCTGAAGATTTTCTTGGGTGATTTCTCAGATCTATTTCTGCACAAGTGAAAAGAGAAAAACCCAATACCTAATATGTACAAAAATAGAGAAAATCCCAAAAACCCAAGTGTTAAAATTCAAAATTATGTTACAAAATTTGAGATCTATACAAGTAAATAGCGGATCTATACAAATAATTTACAGATCTATCAGATCTGAGGAGTATAAGTCCAACTCCACTCCCAGATCTAATAATCTAAAGCTCTTAATAGCCAGATCTATCAAAATTTGCCCAAAATATTTAAAAGATTTTGAAATTTAGGGAGGTACTAGCCCAAAAACACCCTGCAGAAGAAAGAAAAGAACAAACGAAAAAACAAAAAAGGTAAATAAATAAATAAAAATTATCGTTAAATAAATTCTAAGGCTTATATGAAGCAGGCTCTTCAAAAAATATGTGTTGAGAGTTGGTTGGTCCAACAGAGAACTATCCCCAAATACTCAATGAGAACCTGAGAGATCTAGATCAACCATCAAATCAAGTAGAGAAATAAAAAAACAATAAAATTATGAAGAAATAGAGATCCCTGCTACTTCAATCAAAATTAAAAATGTTACCCTAGATCCAACAAACTGAATAAGGTACCTGTATTCAGATTATTCTAAGAGAATTATTGATTGATAGCTTTCACATAATATTAAGCAGAAATTAAAACAATGTTACCATAAATTCATGAAGAGGAACAATACAGCACGTTGAAACCCCAAAGACTTTTGCATTAATTCAAGAAGGTATACAAGAGAGCTTGAGAGCTTAGTACACGATCTAGAGATCAGATAATCTCAACTAACAAATGACCTCCTATTTAAAGATAAATCTTCCAACTGCTAGTTCAAGTGATCCTCGTCAAAGCAATCTCGACCGTTGATGAGAATCAAAATTTCTTTTAATCTCATCCGTTAAAATTTTAAATTATTGAGGAAATTTTGAATTTTTCAATTAAATGCATTTTAATTAATTCAAAAATTAAATTTTTGAATTAATTTCCTCAAAATTTTGACTTTGACTTAACTCCAAAGACCAAAGGCTTAAAATTTACCAAAATAATCAATTAACCTTAGTCCCTAAACCCATGAATTTTGCCTTTGGAAAATTTAAATTTACCTAGGACCTATAATTAATTAAATTTCTGGCTTATGATTTTAATTAATTTTGGTCAAAAAATTTAATTACCCTATGAGTGGATGAATTATTTTTCTAACACTCAAGACACTTTACATCATGATTTTTACATTTTTTACATCTCAAGGGGGAAACCCATTTGAAATAGACAGTCACAAACTACCCATTTCTGCAACACAAATATAATCCAGCAAACTAAGCAATTTGTAATAAAATAACATAACCAAATAGTTAGGATTATTCCCAAATCACTTTTACAGAGACTCGATTTATAACACTGGGACTCCCTTAAGATCCTAGTGACAAAATCCACTCCGACGTTGGAGTAACACTGAAGGAAAACTCTGCCGACCATCCGAGAATGGATCGGTGAGACAAAAAACCTCCCGAAATGTAGATCGTCACCAGAAAAGTAGCTTTACCTAGGTGATTACATACACGACACAGAACTGCTGAGATTATTTACGTTATACACATGCAGAATGGGTTTACATTATAACATGATCCTCAGGGTGACGATGATAGCTGAATGGCAGGAACACATCGATCAGGCACTATCCCTTTTGCGAAAAGGGGGTGTACTGCTATGGGTCGTTGACACGTAGTGGTCAACACACTGCGTTGCTCTAGCTTCAGCAATTCGATCTCACTAATCAACTCTCTCTATGTCTTCCAAATGACCCTCAAACCTCCTTAAATAATCTTCTTAGTGTTGAAATTTCTAAGTCTGACACGTTAGAAATCCCTACTGCATTATCTGGTTTTATTTCTCCTACTTGTTTACTCCATTAACAAGTTATTTATACATATAAATATCGAAATAAACACAAATGTAGCCTTAACTCATATACAGTTCAGCAACTAAAAAAATACTGAAACAAACACACAAGGGACACCATTATTTTTGGACAATCTTCCCCGGAAAAACCCAATTCAGTAAAACCGATGCAAAAGTTCTGAGGGTTTTATTATTATGCAGATTTCTTGAGTACAACTTGGGTGACAAACTGGCTCACCCAATAGAGATTTTTACAAGGCAGTGATACCTCTTCTCGGAGACAAATATTCAACAAGTCTACCCCACAAAAATCCTTTCGGCTCTTCTCCAAGGTTCTGCGTTAGCCCCGCTAGCCTCGGCGTACCTCTAGAACCCTCTGCATCAGCCTTCTGCCTCTCTGCGTCAGTTCTCTGGCCTTCTGTGTCACCCATGCAAGCCCCTCAGCCACTGCATGGTCTCTAGTTGCCTCTGCGTAGCTCCTACTACCTCTGCGTCAGCCTCTTCAGTCACTGCGCTGACCCTCAGGCACTATCTCTGCCTCTCTGCTATGTACTCACTTCCCCTCGCTGCAACAGATCACTTGTTCGATTTTTCTCAACAACCCTGCTCCAGAAAATTGAACTGACTGATCAATCTTGGTGTATCTCCAACTGACCCTTAAGCCTCCTCTTATACTTTTTCTGTTGAGTCTTCAACAACCGAGATTAAATCTCTAATCAACGGCTAAGATTAGATTTGGCTTGATCCATGTCATTTAGAACCTTCTAACCTAGTTTTATATTAATCCCCATTAATATTTTTATTTTCCTAAGTTTAGACTTAGGAAGCCATTAAAAATATTAATTATTTTAATAACTCTCACCGGGTAGAATTTCCCCAAACCATTTCTGGGTCTTGGAGGTCTCATGTGCTTTAGCCTCTCCACCAATTTTCATGGCTAAAGCACATCCGATGCTACCCCAAATCAACACTCCCTCTTAGCGAGGAATGAACTCTAGTAGTGCTCCACAACTGAACATCACCCATATCATCCAACACCGGTACCTGTGCTGATGTTTGGCCTTGCTACCCAACATCCCCTGGATTGTTGCATCCTGTACTACTACCCATGGCTCTGCCACTGCCACTGCTACATCTGTACGGCAGCTCCCTCTACATCTGCGCTATTGTTTCCTCCCAACACTGCATCTGCACTGTCGCCTTTTCTCATCATGTTGCATCGTGCTACCCATAGCACTACCACTGCTACTGTTGCACTGCAACTCAATTACTAAGACGATGGTAATTGATCTACCCAACTACCGACATCCTTGTCAGGCGAGAAACCCTGTTGATGCTGAAGCTCTCTCTGTTGCCATCATGTGCTCCCTTTGCTATCTCTGTGTTGCTGCAACAACTTTGTGCCTCTCGTACTGCTGCAAACACCTCTATGCTTTCTTGCACTGTTGCAACCTCCTCTGTGCCTCTCGCACTGCTGGAACCCCCACTACGCTGCTACAGATCCCTGTACTCTAGCACTTTTTGTCGCTCCAACCGCATCCACTTCTACCGACATCCGCCATCCTGCTACTGTCACTTCGGGGCTCCCGTAGCCGGATATGATCCAAGAGTTTGAATATCTCAAGGATCCTGCCCCACATCTCCTGTAGTCCTCCTGACAACAGCTCAATGTCAACCCACCTCATTTCTAGAGGTACATGAGCACTCATGGCACAATCATCATCATCCTCTACCTCTTTCTCCGCCTTAGCTGGCACTGCCTTTGAGTCAGAAGTCTCTCCCTTATTCTTCTTCCTGGGACACTGGGTTGCATAATGGCCCAACTCCCCATAGTTGAAGCACTTTATCTTAGAGATGTCCTTTTTATTCCTCTTCCCTTGCTGCCCCATAGATGCCAGAGCCACATCCTCTTCCTCCTCTTTCTTGACCCAAGCTCCTTTGTCGCTACTTCCTGCCTTGGTTAGCTGTCTGATCTCTTCTTGGTGAAGAGTTGCCCATAGTTCTTCCAATCTTGGAAGATTCGCTCTGCCCAAAATGCTTTGGACGAATGTCTCCCATTCCTCGGATACTACGTTTAAGGCGGTCCTCACCATTGACTCTTGATTCGACGTGGCCCCTATGGAAGTTAGTTGGTCCCGAATCTCCTTGAGGAAGTGATCTATCTGGCATCTGCTCCCACTTCTGCATTTGATATGACCACAGTTGATTCTCCACTAGCATCTTCCTCTACACGGAAGTGCCTTGATACAATGTCGTCAAGGTATCCCACATTTCCTTTGTCGTATTCTTCTCGGCAATATGTTGAACTACATGATCCTTGACCCCATAAAAAATTATGCACTTTGCCTTGGCCATCTCATCCTCATACCTTTCGTTAGCTCCTTGAGGAAGTGATCTATCTGCTCCCACTTTTGCATCTGATATGACCACAGTTGATTCTCCACTAGCATCTTCCTCTACACGGAAGTGCCTTGATACAATGTCATCAAGGTATCCCACATTTCCTTTGTCGTATTCTTCTCGGCAATAGGCTGAACTACATGATCCTTGACCCCATCAAAGATTATGCACTTTGCCTTGGCCATCGCATCCTCATACCTTTCATTATCAACTGGGTCGACTGGGATAGCCACGGTTCTGAAGGCGAAGGCCTTGATGCGATGTCTATCTAGAACAGACAGGATCATGGCCTTCTAGATGACAAAGTTGGATGTTTCGTCCAACCTGTCCTGATCCCTCAATCTGTTCATTGCCATCTCTGCTCTTCTTTTCGACTCCTCTGAGCCTTCACTTCCCTTCTGGAAGTTCTCTTTGACTCCTTCTGAGTCTCCACTTCCCTCCTAGAAGTTCTCTTGTAGACTACCTTTGAATCTCGATTTCCCTCCTGGAAATCCTTCTACGAACAGTCGAACTGTACCTCTCTGATCCTCCTTGCTCCTGCAACCTTGATCTGGATTTCTTGAAGAGAAATCCACCTAGGTAGCAACTCCCTCTACCTTGGCTCTATCCCATTAGATACTATTTTGCCTCAACAGCAATAGCACCCCACCATCTTCACACTCTACAATCTGCCCACAGCTTCCTATGGCCTAGCAACTGAAGAAACTAAGCCTCTTGGCTCTGCGCAATCCCGACAAGGTTGAATCGCTCTTTTGGCCAACTACGTCACTCCTACCTGGTTGAGTAAGATGATGTGGCTCCTCATGAACCTCTTCTGCCTTTCGTTGCCTTTGCGCTGGCGTCTTTCTGGCTCGAAATGATGATGCAAGCC
Source organism: Pinus taeda (assembly GCA_000404065.3). Lineage (NCBI taxonomy): Eukaryota > Viridiplantae > Streptophyta > Pinopsida > Pinales > Pinaceae > Pinus > Pinus taeda. The sequence continues at coordinate 142,608 of APFE031025438.1, read as the reverse complement.
CTCTGCGTCACTCCTCTGCTGCTTTCTGCTTAGGAAGAAATTTTATCTCTCGGAACAGTTGTTTCTGCTGCAAATTCTCTGATTCAGCTGGTGCCTTTAGTGCTCTTGTGATCTGCAATTCTCTGATACCATGTTGAAATTTCTAAGTCTGGCACATTAGAAATCCCTACTGCATTATCTGGGTTTATTTCTCCTACTTGTTTACTCCATTAACAAGTTCTTTATACATATAAATATTGAAATAAACACAAATGCAACCTTAACTCATATACAGTTCAGCAACTGAAAAAACACTGAGACAAACACACAATGGTCACCGTTATTTTTGGACAATCGTCCCCAGAAAAACCCAATTCGGAAAAACTGATGCAGCAATTCTAAGGGTTTTATTATTATGCAAATTTCTTGAATACAACTAGGGTGCCAAACTAGCTCACTCAACACAGATTTTTACACGACAGTAATAACTCTTCTCAGAGATAGATATTCAGCAAGGCTGCCCCACGAAAATCCTTTCGGCGCTTCTCCAAAGCCCTATTAGCCTCAGAGTAGCTCAAGAACCCATGCGTCAACCATCTGCCTCTCTACGTCAGCTCTCGGGGCTTCTGCATCACCCAAGCAGGCCCCTCAACCTCTGTGCAGTCTCTAGTTGTCTCTGTGTGGCTCTTGCTGCCTCTGCGTCAGCCTCTTCAGTCACTTCACTGACCCTCAGGCACTATCTCTGCCTCTCTGTTATGTACTCACTTCCCCTCGCTGCAACAGATCCCTTGTTCGAATTTTCTCAACAACCCCGCTCCAGAAAATTGAACTGACTGACCAATCTTGGTGTATCTCCAATTAACCGTCAAGCCTCCTCTTATACTTTTTTTGTTGAGTCTTCAACGGCCAAGATTAAATCTCTAATCAATGGCTAAGATTAGATTTGGCTTGATCCATGTCATTTAAAACCTTCTAGCCCATTTTTATATTAATAGCCATTAAAAATATTAATTATTTTAATATCTCTCACACCGGGTAGAATTTCCCCAAACTATTTATGGGTCTTGGAGATCTCCTGTGCTTTAGCCTCTACACCAATTTTCATGGCTAAAGCACATCTGATGCTACCACAAAACAACAGTTGACATTCAACGGCCCAATTTAGAAGCTAATCAATGGCTAAGATCATTTCTGCTTGATCCTCATCTTCTTCTAGAAGTTACGCCCACAGTGAAATTAATACCCATTAATTATTTTAATTTACTAAGTTCAGAGTTAGGGACTCATTAATTATTTTAATAAAACTGTCTCCGGGTGGAATTTCCCAAAACGCTTTCTGGGTTCTTTGGAATACATGTGCCCAAGCCTCCTTGCAAAATTTGAGACTTTGAACACATTCGATGCTACCAGAAATCAAAATTGGTGAGGGGGCGGGGGGGGCGGTTCAAAGGAAAGAGTGGGCTAAGTCTGTACCCTTGTCTCCGTTGCCTAATTTGGTTGTTAGTCTTGTATCCTAGTCCCATGGGATCTCCTTTACTAGTTGTTTGCTTTAGGGTTGCCACTACATGGGAAATCCAAATTTTGGTTGTGTGGTCCCATTTCTTGCCACCATATACATCACCCCCTTGCGCTCATTCTAGCCCCATTCATCACTTTTCCCATCCAGGTCCACATTTGTCCACTGGGACCACAAAGGGTTAGCCTCCCCCTCGTCTTGTCCTCACATTCGATCGAACCTAGGAAGATGCCATGGAGGTTGATGCAGCTAAAAGAAAAGAAAAAGCATAATTTGGCCACTCTCAACAGGAAATGTAACACAAAATGCAAAAGATAGTTGAACATACAAATTTAGCACATGGGCAAAAGCCAAACCTAAGCTCTACCCTTATTTATGGCCATCACCCTGGTTCCTATGGGACCTAGGTGAGCCCCCTCCACATTAAGGAACCCATACGTGTCCCAACCCCTGGTGGACAATGAAATGCTCCACCTTAGAAGAGGGTACCTACTACTATATCCTACACATCATGCTCTCATCCCCTGGAGCCCCAAGTAGTTATGAAGAATAATCAATCAAAGGCAAAAGGCATATGAAGAAGGGTGGAAAAAAAAAGGTCGAGGTAACTCGTACCACGATTTCCTTCCTCCTACACTCACATACCCAAGTGTGGGCTTCCCCCTTTATAGCTACTCTTGTACCATGACATGTGGCTTGGATCCTTCACCTAGTTCCCACTCTGTTCCGACACTATATCACATGCCACCTACCAATTGATGGATGTACCACAAACATGTCACCCCTTTTAAAGGTTGAAAGCACCTAATAGGGTCCTTAGTTAACCCCCTTACTGAGCTTGGAGACACTTGTACATGCCAAAGCCCACTATGGAAGGGCATGGCACCATAAACTGCCCACTTGATTCCATGATTTGTAAGCCATTTTAATTGATTATTCTAATGATTTGTTATACTCGAAAGCTAGGGGACGCATTGGATCTTATGCAGGATTGCAGGTGGGTCTCCATTTAGGGCTTTGTCTCCCTCTACGGGGTCCAAGTCCTCCAGAGGGCCACATTTGCACTTGTAGGGTGAGCGTAGAGAGCCACGAGCCTCCACCATAGCAAACAACACTTCATAGATCCCTAGCACCATTCAGTGATTGCTCATGTTCCATATTTTGGATGAGGATGATGTGCCTAGTTCACCATGCCCATGTTAGAAAATGTAACCATGTTCGGTCTTCCCTAATGCAATTGAGTCATCATGTAATGTACTTGTCAAAAGAATAAAGAAAAGAATTTATATTATTATTATTGTGACTTATTAAAGCATGGGTTTCATGCTTGGGTCACCTTGTTTAGGTCGAATTCCCCATTGAGGACTTCTAGGATTTATTCTGAGTCAATAGAGTCATTGTAATTTTAAGGAGACCCTTCTTGGGCTTTTGAATCATGTAAAAAGGTTAGGTATTGAGTCCAATATGATTTATGTATCCTCCACACCATGTCGGCCTAAAAGAAGATCAAGTCGGCCTAAGGACCCTATTCGACCTTACATGTAGCCTATAAATACAATCACATCGAAGCCATTTGGAGTATCATTCTCTCACACAAGTTCGATATCTCTTGTGGTTGGGAAAAAGTGCGAAGTTCTCTTGTCGTTGGGAAAAGGTAGGAAGTTCTCTTGTAGCTGAGAAAAGGTGCGAAGTTTTTTGTCGGGAAGTTGAAGTGAATGCGAATTTGGGGAAGTCTAAGGAGAAGAAAAATCGAAATTTTGGTGTCAATCTCTCTCTGTTTCGTGTCCTGGATTGGGAGGTCGAAGTCTTCCAAATTTCACTATTGCCAGAAGTTGTTAGTTGTCGAAAGTTGATGCCTAGTCGAAGTTGCTAGAAAAGGGTCGAAATCCTAAGAGGTTGACTTGGTGTGGAGGGAAGGTCTTGTCTTGGTCAAGGGTGAAGAGTCTCAAAGAATACTATTGAAAGGAAGAATTTCTTGACTGGGTTTTCCCCTCGAGGGGTGTTTTTCCCTTGCATAGTGCCTACATCTAGTGTCTATTGTTTTATGTGTTGTTGCTTTGGTAATTGCTTGATGAACTAAAGGAAAGAAGATATAAAGAATCGTAATAATAAGAAACATCACAAGTAATTATCAAGAATAAGAAAATCTTTCTGCCTTATTGATTTTCTAACATGGTATCAAAGCTTTGGTGAAGTAGGAAGTAAAAGGCAATCTCAAGCACTTGATCAAGGAACAATTCAAAACGACTATCTCAAGGAAGGAGTCCACTTTATTCAAGGAAGATGTCTAACACAATCACGGGAGAGAACAAACTTGAAGGGGCCTCTAACTACAGGTCCTGGGAGAAGAGCATTGACCTAATCTTTGAAAAGAACAAGGCACTGGACTTGGTCAAAGGAAAGTAAAGAAGCCTATAGAGAGTTCTAGTGATGCTGACAAAATGAAATACAGGGAATTATAAATGGTGGCCATGAATATGATGGTAGAAGGAATGAAGGACAACCTTGTCCCATTCATAGCTAACATCGATCATGCTCAAGAAATGTATGAAGCCTTGTCAAAGTTATTTACTATTAAGAACATTGGTCAAGTAGCAAGTTTGAAGTATGAGCTAAGGACCACAAAGATGACTAAAGAAGACATTGTGGCAACCTTCTTTGTGAAGATAGCTAGAATCAGGGATGATCACTTGGCCATTGACGAAATTGTTCTAGACAAAGAACTCGTGATCACTGGCCTATTAAGATTGCCATCCTCTTAGGGTGCATTTGTTGCAGGTCTTAACAATTGAAGGAAGCTCCCACTTTTGAATAACTGTGTTGAACTCTAGTAGCATCGGATGTGCTCTAAGTCTCAAAATTTACAGGGAGGCTTAGACACATGCATTCTCCAATCACCAAAAACCGTTTTGGGAAATTCCACCCGGAGACAGTTTTATTAAAATAATTAATTATTTTTAATGGGACCCGAAGTCTAAACTTAGGAAATTAAAATAATTAACGGGTATTAATCTAAACTATGGGTATTAACTTCTAGAAGAAGACGAAGATCAAGCCAAAATGATCTAAGCCATTGATTAGAAGTTAATATGGGTCGTTGGTTGTCCAACAGAAAGATATAAGAAGAGGCTTGAGGGGCACTTGGAGAACACACAAAGGGGAGATCAATAGTTCGATTTTCTGAAGCAGACCAGTTGCCAGAGAGATTTTCGATAGTGAACTTTTGCAGTGAGAGGCAGGGATAGTATCCGAAGGGAAATCTTTCCCGGTCAGAGAATACTCAGCAAAGGAGGCAGAGGGAGATCTAGGAGAGGCAGTGTAGAGCCAAAAGAGGCTAACGCAGGGCCATGAAGAGGCAGCGTAGGCTGACGCAGAGGCAGCACAGAGCCTTGAGGAAGTCTGAAAATTTGTTGGGGAGATCGATTTCTATAGTTGGAAGTCAGGGTATGAGACCAGGAGAGCAGAAGTCAAAATCTCAGAGGCAAATCAATCAGTTGAAGGGGTGACATTGTCCCCAGAGGTTGCGACGCTGGGCTGACACAGTGACTGCGCAGAGGCAGCCAGGGGCAACTCATTCAGTGGTTGGATCAGCCAGGATTTCTAGTGATAATGTGAGGTAACCTCACTTATCTCTCCTTCAGTGATATTCTTTGTAACTAGATTGTCGGGAAGGCATCCAGAGATTGCATTCAGAAATTACTATTGCTTAATAATAAAACCCTCAGCTGCTGCACTAGTTTTCCAGCATTGGGTTTTTTCAGGGACATTTGTCCAAAAATAACTGTGTAGATGTGTAGAGTATTTCTTTCTTGTTCAATTTCTTGTTTCCGCTTATAACTTAAATGGTGTAGGCTACAATGTATTCATTTCATTGTTTACTGTAGGAAACAATAAATAATTTGGTTCAATAAGTAACAAATAGGAGAAACATAATCAGTTGCTGCAGTAGAAATTTGGGCATGCAAATTTTCACACTATGGACTACTTGCAGCCAACAAGAATTAAGGATCTCATTAGTTGCCAATCCTAAAGGAGTATCAAATGCCTACATTGCTCAACACAAAGGAAGGAAATCAAAAGGACCAAGTAAGAAAGTTGACATGTCCAAGATAGAATGTTATCAATGCCACAAGAAGGGTAACTACAAGAGTGATTGTCCAAACAATCCAAAGCATAAGAAGAGAGATAGAGATCATGTGAACTTTGCTGAGGAAGGAGACTCAAAGAAAGCCAAGCCCGAAGAATCTAACATTAGGGACTTACACTACTAAGTCCTTTACCTGTAGCTTTAGATATATTGTTTTATATGCTTTAGAATTTATAAGTTTTTAACATATTTTTGGAAAAGACATTTTTATTGTTTTTATAAATTTGTAGGTATCCCTCAAGCTTTGGAGGGAGCCCCCAAAAACTCCCTAAGATAAGAAAAACATCTCCAAGAAATATGAAGGAGGACCTCTCAAGACAAGGTTGGTCAAGGAACAAAGGTATGTCTTAAATACAATGTTTTCTTTATATTGAAAGGATTATTCATTTGACAATTTATTACTAACATTGCTATGTCTAGCTATATTGAATCATAGTGATTCTTGTTTTGGGTGATTCATCACTTGATAAATCTACCCACCTCACTCATATTCTTAATAGATTGTGTAGAACCCTAGACAGGTTCTAGAAAACCCTAACCAAAGGGTATGCTAATGTAAATGTCTGAAAACCTAAACTGCTTAGGGATATTGTGAAATACTATTTGAAGTTTGATGATGTCATGTTTAGGATTTTGGTATGATCAGGAAAACCTAACTTGTTAGGGTTGAATGATAAGGTCTAAAATCCCGAACCTTTGAAGTTTTGGTAATGTTGGGTTTGCTATGTTTCAACATTAAAACCCTAACTCATTGGAGTTTGGTGGAATGTGTGAGCAAGACCCTTACATGTCTTCGAAATGATTTCCCTGGTATGGGTGTGTTTGTCTGATCAAACCCTAGTCTAATTAAGCTTGTATGTCTAATTCTTATTTGATATTTTGGTGAAGTTGGGTTTGACTAGCACGTGATATGAAATGTATTTGCGTGATGGTGAAATCTAGGCATATATAGATATCAATATGTCCTTTTGGTTGAAACCCTAGCTTGGTGTAGGTCAGATGTATTTCTGTTGTCGGACATATGATATGCTTTTGTATGATTATGAATTCCTAGATATGTGCGTTGACCTAATTATTGATGGTTATAAGTCTTAGGATTCAATGGAAGTGCTTGTCTGAAATTCTAGGATGATGATATTTGGAAATCTAGGGTTTGTAGCTAAATCCTAGTAGTAGTTACATTGTCTAGTATGTGTGATATAACAATCTGAGATCTATTTATTTAATAATTGTTGAGATTGTGAAAATGGAATTCTAGGGTTTGGGAGTTGAACCTTAGTCGAAGTAAAAATCTCTAATGTATGATTACAGTATGATAATTGAGATTTGTGTAAGATTGTTGAAATCTGAGTTTTGGTTGGGGTTGATGGTTGATCGGATATCTAGGGTTTTCAACTAACCCTAGTGTAAGTTGGTCATGTTAAAGACTAAGTTGTGATTGGTTTTGATTGACTCTTTTGTATGAAATCTAGGATTTGTATGAAACCCTAGTGAGAAGTCTATATGAATTTTGAAAAGTTGTTAGATGCTTTGCAGATCTATATTTGTTTGAATTAGGGTTTGCTATATGTTGAAGTAAGGTATGTCACACCTTTGGAAGAAACATTGAAACCCTAGATGGATTGAAAGTTGTTATGAAGTAGTCTAGGATTTATGACATGTCCCTAGCAAGATGTTGAACAGTATATGTCTCTTGTTTGTAATTAAGTTTGGGTAACTTATATGTGTAAAGATGAAATGCTTACCTAATTCTGATATGGCTAACTTCATGCTTCTATAGATTTGGTTGTACTCGATATCTAAGTTGTGCAGGTACACAATCTTTAACTTGGTGAAGATGCTCAATGTGACAAGCATGATGAGGATGATAATAACTATGATGAAATGGTTAGAAGCCATGAAAGATTTTCTGATGACAAAAAAAAGAAGTTGATCTCCCTGGGGAAGCATGAATAAGAGAGATCTCCCTAATATTAAGAGGGAATCTGGATGAAGAGGTGCTTCCTGGTTGAGAGGGAGGGCATAGCCTAGGTTTTATTGAAGAATCTATTTTAGAGGATATGTTGTTGGATGAGAAGTAGGAAAGGAAAGGATATAATTGAGGAATCTTCTATCAAAGATTCGGTTGATAGTCCTACTGAGTTGAGGAGCAACATCTAGAATGACCCCAGAGGTTTGTATTTGATTATGTACATGTGAAAGTATATTATTGATTGGGGTTGTGTTTGTACAGGTGAATCTCTCAAAGGTTTTGATAGCATGTTGGTTACCGATCAGTTTGATCATGAGAGATTTGTTGTCCTTAATCTGTCAAATCAAGGAGTGTTGAGGCTATGTTAGTGAAGCATTGCCTGGGTGTTGATTTTGGGTAGCATCAAATGTGCTCTAGCTCCGAACTTTTGTGGAGGGACTAGAACGCATGAGATCTCCAAGACCCAGAAATCATTTGGAGGAATTCCACCCAGATGATAAGTTATTAAAATAATTAATATTTTTAATGGGGTTCCTAAGTCTAAACTTAGGAAAATAAAAATATTAATGGGTATTAATAAAAATATGGGTGAGAAGCTTCTAAGAGACGAGGATCAAGTCTGTTTTAATATTAGCTGTTGATTAGGGACTTAATCTCGGTCGTTGATTCATCAACAGGAAAAGTATAAGAGGAGGCTTGAGGGTCAGTTGGAAATACACCAAGTGATAAAAAAAAAGTTCAATTTGTCTGGAGCATGGTTTGCAGAGAAAATCGAACTGGTGATCTGAGTTGCAGCAGAGGGGCAAGGATAGTTGGGGTTGGAGGATCTTCTCCAGGACCCCGAATACACAGCAGAGAGAGACAAAGATAAGCCAGAGGAGGCAACGCAAACCAAGGGAAGCTGACGCTGGGCCAGGAGGGCCCACGCAATTCTTGATGTAGTGTCAGTGCAAAGGAGAGTTGTCCTCCTGCAGAACTCTAAGTTCAGCCAGAGAGCAGTAGGATCTGCTGAGAAGGTTGACGTCAAAGCTCCAGGAGGCAGAGTAGGCAGCGCAGAGCTGACGCAATGTCTCAAAGTGCTCCCCGCAGGCCCACGCGGCTACTGCGAAGGGGCAGCACAGTTGTCACAAGGATAGTCAGTGCAGTTGCCGGATTGGAGAGATTTTGCCGGGTGAAGTGAGGTAATCTCACTTAGGTTCTGCTAGTATATTTTATCTTTGTAACTGAATAGCCGAGAGGGCATCTAGAATTGTATTCAAAACCACTGTGTAATAATAGAAAACTCTCAGAGTCGCTGCACCGGTTTTCCCGCATTGGGTTTTTCTAAGGACGTTTGTCCAAAAATAACGGTGTCCCTTGTGTGTTTTGTTGAAATTTCTAAGTCTATCCATTAGAAATTTAATCTGTATTCTTCTGGTTTATTTCTTCTACTTGTTAATTTCGAACAAATTATTTAAAAGATATAAATAACGAAATAAACACAATACAGTCTCAACATCTATAGATCAACAGCTGAAAGACAAAAAACATACAAGTGACACCGTTATTTTTGGACAATCGTCCCCGGAAAAACCAATGCAGGAATATCGGTGCAGCTATTCTGAGGATTTATTATTATGCAGTATTTCCTTGAGTACAACTGGTGCCAAACTAGCTCACTCAATAGAGAAAAACAGACGGCAGTAATACCTCTTTATTCGGAAACAGGTATTCAGAAAACTTGTCCCACGAAATGTTATCCAGAAACTCTAAAGCACTGCGTCAACCTCCTGTTGCTCTGCATCAGCCCAGAACCCTCTGCGTCAACCCTCTGAGGCAATACACAACCTCTAGGACCCTTCGCATCACTCATGTTGCCTTCCGCGTGGATGACGCAGGCCCTTTGGCCTCTGCACTATCTCAGCTGGGCTTTCTGTGACCTGCTCTGGCTATTGCTCTTCGCTCTCTGCCTTTGCGCTAGTCTCTCGGCACTATCTCTGCCTCTTTGTCCAGTAATCACTGCCCCTCGCTGTTGATCACTGATTTGACTTTGCTTAACAACCCTGCTCTACCAAATCGAATGACTAATCACTCTGGTGTATCTTCTAACTGACCCTCAAGCCTCCTCTTATACTTTTTGTGTTGGTCCTTCAACGGCCGAGATTAAATCTCTATTCAACAGCTAAGATTAGATTTGGCTTGATCCATGACTTGGAACCTTCTAACTTAGTTGTATATTAATACCCATTAATATTTTATTTTTCCTATGTTTAGACTTAGGAACTCCATTAAAAATATTAATTATTTTAATATCCCCCAAACCGGGTACACTCTGTCCAAACCATTTCTCAATCTTGGAGATCTCATGTGCTCTAGCCTCTCCACCAATTTTCATGGATAGAGCACATTTGATGCTACCCCAAATCAACACTCCCTCTTACTGAGGATTGTGCTCTAGTAATACTCCACACTAAGCATCACCCTGATTATACGGCACTAGTACCTGTGTTGATGCTAGGCCTCCCCGCCTAACATCCCCTGCAATGTTGCATCTTGTACTGTTGCCCATGGCCTTGCCACTGCCACTATTGCATCTGTGCTACTGCTGGTTCTTTCTCCCAACACTGCATCTGCACTAGAACCCTCCACATCATGTTGCATTGTGCTACTGCACTGCAACTCAGTTACTGAGAAGTAAGTAACTGATTCACCCAACTTTTGACATCCCTATCAGGCTAGAAACACTCCCGATGTTGAAACTCTCTCTACCGCTAACAAGTGCTCCCTCTACTGACCTCTGTGCTGCTGCAACAACTCCCTGCATCTCGCACCACTACAAACCTCTGTGTGCCATCCTACATTGTTGCAAGACTCTCCTACCTCTCACATTGTCGCAGTTTGCTAGCCTCACGCTGCCCGGGGACTCCTGCAAGATACACTCTCTGTCACTTCATCCACATTCATCTCTATTGACATCCGCCAGTCCTACTACTCTCTCTTCGGGGCTCCCGTAACAAGGTATAATCCAAGAGGTTGGGTACCTCAAGGATCCTGCTCCCCATCACATATAGTCTTCCTGACTACAGCTCGATGTCTCCCCACCTCCTCTCTAGAGGTACATGAGCACTCATGGCATAATCGTCATCCTCCTCGACCTCCTTCTCTGCCTTCACTGGCACTTCCTTAGAGTCAGACTGATCCGAATTGGATCCTAGAACACTCTCTAAGTTTTCATGAACTCTTTAAAAATCATGCCAAAGTTTCAAAGTCTTATAAAGATCATGCTTATCAAAGATATCCTCATAACAGTTGCAATTTGTGATCAGCACGGAGTAACGAGGACCATCGATTAAGCGCGCAAACCGTCGGCCCATGGTAACGCGCATTGCCAGAAATTAGCAAAACAAGAGGTCAATTCAAGAAACGGGGGCAAGGCAAACCCCTCAAAGAAGGAAAAGCCCTGAGCGCTCGAACCCGAAAAATCATAAAATGCAACGGATATCACGCCAATTCTGTCAAAAGCAGGGCCCATGAAAACCGGCAAAATATCGAAAGGGCTTCGAGCGGTGAGCAGTTTCAACCGAGTCCCGCCCAATGCCACACAATGGGTGCCACGTGTCAAGCGGAAGAGAGAGAAAACCACTCATATCGGACGGGTAAACATCATGTTAATTACCCACCCGATATGGATGATGACCATGGGACATGGAGGCCCCAGATCAACGGCGGAGATGCGTTCCGATGGATGACCGGATTTGACGAGGTAAAAAGATAGAAATGTATAGGATTTGAAGTCTGACGCGGACGATGCATTGGCAGGAGGTCATGTTTCGCGGGCAGTTTTGGAGTTAACGGTAAAAGCAGTCGTTTCAAAGACATCCAAAAGAACTGACACTCAGTTCGTTATGAAATAGGTGGCCACCTCCCTGCGAGGCATTATACAGTGATGATTACGCAGAATAGAAGGATTCAAACGGACAGAGGCAGGGGAACCGGAAAGTTGGGAAGCGGAAACAAACAATCAGAAAGCAGATTGGCTTTAAAGCCACAAACTAACAGAGGGAGAAACGAGCAAGTTAGTAAGCTAAGAGCAGAGAGAAGTCGAGCTGACCTGCAGAAGCAAAGGCAGCATCGAGCCAAGGAGAGTCAGAGAGTCTGTGTACTCCAGAGAAGGCTTGAGAGGTTCAAGCGAACTCCTCTATATATGCTTGTCATGTATGAGTCTCAGATTGGGCTCATACTACTGTGACCAATAGAGGTCGAGTTTCACTAAGGAGAGTTTGTGTACTCCAGAGACTTGGGGAATCCAAGTACAATCCTGCTGATTTTTTATCTGCTGTGTGAAATTCAAATTGAGCTAACTGTTGTAAAAACTTTGCTTTGAAAACATAATAGAGAGACCACCACTGAAGGCTGGACTGGGAGACGTAGCCCAGGAATATTGGGTGAATATTGGCAGAGTTCTCAGGTGGAGTTTCAGGCAAAATTTAGAGGGGTTTTCGGAGGCAACGAAGAGCCTTGGAGAAACTGCGTAGATCCCCAGGAGGGTTATTTCGGGGGTCAGCCATTCCCAGAAAGCTTTCTGGGTTTTGCTAGGTTTCTTGAGTAGAGCCCGAACCCAGAGTTTCAGCTTTTTCCGAGGAGGGGACCAGCCCCAAATCATCATCTATTTCCTAGCAGCAACACAGCAGCATCATCCACGCAGAGAGGCCATTCTTGTCATTCTGAGAATATTTCTTCACTTGCTTGGTGCAAGTCGAGGTGCCATCTGTCTGATCACCTCTTGTACTCATTTTATTGCTCAGTATAATAAAATGGCTTAGCATTTTCTCGCTGCATTTCTTGTATCTGTTTATATTTCCGGTTTACATTATTATATGTTGTTCCACTATTATTTTATCACTTATGGGTTATTATATCATTTGCACATATTTGGTTGGAGTTTTTGCTGGGGCTTGTGGTTTATTCCGGGTTAGGATTATTACACGAAAGCTTATGACAAGCTAAGCTGGTCTTCTATAAGGGCAGTTCTAAAAGCCTATGGCTTCGACCACAACTGGATAAGATGGGTTATGGCACTAGTCACCACGACTAGTTTCTCCATACTGCTTAATGCCGCTCCTTCAAGACTCTTCACACCCTCTAGAGGTCTCAGGCAAGGGGATCCACTCTCACCCTTCCTCTTTGTTCTCATGATGGAAGGGCTTGGTAGAGCATTTAAAACAGCTAATGCTGAAGGAAGAATCCAGGGCATCAAACTCACCTTCGATGGAGCGGCAAATACACATCAACAATTTGTGGATGCCACAATGTTGCAAGGCTTACCCACTGTCAGGGAAGCCAGAATGATCAAACAAATTTTGAACGATTTTTTTATGGCCGCTGGCACAGAGGTAAGCCTCAACAAATCAAAGTTTTTTTCTTTAACACTGACATTGCTTTTCAACGTAATATCACCAGAGTTCTTGGGTTTCAAAGGGACCAGCTACCTTTGAAGTATCTAGGCATACCTCTCACAGATAAACCTCTCAGCAAGGAAGTGTGGGAGCCAATTGTAAATAAATTGCAGGACAAGATCCGAAAATGGACATGCAAGGGGCGCCTTGTGCTCACACACGCTATACTGCAGGCCATTCCCATATTTATGTTCTCAACTCTTCCCGCTCCTAAAAGAGTCAAGCAGCAGATCAGGAGCATACAAAGGGACTTTCTATGGGGCAAAGGAGAGGTAAAAAAGAAATGGGCTTTAGTAGCATGGGACAAGATCTATGAACCCAAGAGCCACGGTGGCTTGGGACTTCATGATCTGGAAACCATCAGCGAGGTCTCAGGAGCCAAACTTTCGTGGAGATGGATCAAGGAATCGACTACTCCCTGGGCTAAGCTATGGAAGGAAAAATATGCAAAAAATTGGCAGGAGAAAGATCACATCAGAATGTCCGGGCACATAAAGGGCTCCCACATTTGGAACCTTGCCTGGGACAATAAAAGTATTCTTCAACAACATAGTTTCTGGGAAATTCGAGCTGGGAACCTAGCACGATTTTGGGAGGATAACTGGCAACAGGAACCCAACTTGTACAAGGATGAATTAGCAGCTCTCAAGAATGACACAGATAACAAAGGTCTACTTATGGTAAAAGACTTCTGGGACCAGGAAAGGAACAATGGAAAATGGAGAACTTGGAAGGATCTAGGCCACAATGAAGAGAGTCCTATGAGGGCCCAGGCAGACTCTCTTACCCAGGATCTAGAGCATAGGAGAATTTTGGTATCCTCCTTGCCTGACCAACTAAGATGGGGAAAGAACAACGAAGAAAACTTTAATCTCAAAGAAGCTAAACAGGTACTAACAGGATTTAACTATCCTAATCCTGATCAAGTTTGGAAGAATCTTTGGCAGAGCCCCCACTGGATGAAAATAAACTATTTATTTGGCTAGTTCATCATAGGAAAATCTTAACTTGGGAGAATCTCCTTAAAAAAGGATTCATTGGACCTTCCAAATGCTACCTTTGTGACTCACAAGAGGAGACGATGGATCACCTTCTTAACCTCTGCTTGTTCACCTCCATCGTGTGGGAATGGGTGGCCTCAATCTTTAAGCAAACTGATAGGGACAGACTCAGCATCTCCAATACTTTGAAGAATTGGAGGAAAAACTTCTCAAGGAATGAATGGGTGGCCTCAATCTTTAAGCAAATTGATAGGGAGAGACTCAGCATCTCCAATACTTTGAAGAATTGGAGGAAAAAATTCTCAAGGAATGAAATTATTAATAGAGCCTAGACCCTGGTTCCAGGCTTTGTCATCTGGAATGTCTGGAAAGAAATAGTCGAATCTTCAAGAACAAAGGAAGCAAGCCACAGCACATAATTGACCAAATTTTAAGGCAGCTCAAAGACACAGTTAGCATCTCGTTGAGGACACTTCCTAAGGACCCTCCTCTGCCCAAGATGCAAGTATTCTTCTACATTTGGGTCTTCAATCCATAAGCCCACAGGGCATTATCAAGGGAGTGAGCCAAATAAATTCAGATATAAACATTTGGAAGCCTCCTCCATATGGTTTCTTAAAGGTCAATATCGATGGAGCATCTAAGGGCAACCCAAGGTTAGTTGGTTTTGTAGGTGCTATAAGAGATGAACAAGGTCAAATTAAGAAAACCTTTCGTGGCCACTTCGGAAAGGCAACTAATAACATGGCGGAACTCATGGCCCTAGAGCAATGCTTGGAAATATTGGTGGATTCAGATTCTCATAATGTCATCATTGAAGCAGATTCAGAACTGATTATGAGAGCAGCCAAGAAAATATGTAATGGTACATCATCAAATAAAGTGTCGAAACACTGGAGGCTCTTGCAAATATTTCACCGTATCTACTCCCACCTGCAAATCCTAAAAACTGTAAGATTTGTCCATGTGAACAGAAAAGCTAACATGGTAGTAGATCGTTTGGCGAACGAAGGTGTAATTAAAAAGGAAAGGGACACCCGGTACGTCTGGGAGCTGATACCCCCAGGCAAACTGTTAGAGGATTGTCTAGGGCACACTTCCAAAGATATGGAACAATGGGAAAGGTCGAGATCAGAGGAGGAAAACGAAGGAAGCAGGGGTGTAAGGACAGACTCTAGAAGTGTGGCAGGTTCATCACAGTGATTCAATGGATCAATGGACACACAGTGATTCAGTGAAAATCAAAGAAAATGGGGTTTAAGAATAAATCCATCGTAAATCCATCCAAGGAGCGGGAAGCGCCCAAAGGGTGGATCAACAGTCATCGCTCAGCGATAAAGCGCGAAAGTCCTTTCGCGAGGAAGTGGTTTCTTATACCACAAGTGGTATTTCGGAAGGGGCATAAGCGGGAACTGGTATTCAGAGGATGGCTTCCGATTCCTCTCGGCAAGCGACATGTAGCAGCGGGAAGGAAGAGGATACCGCTTTTAGGGTAGGTATTCCTCGAGCTATATGTCCACCCGAAATATATGTAGATCGTTGGATCCATGAAGGGATGATCAACGGTGGAGGGTCGCGTGCACCGGGAATGCAGACCTGCCTTTTATGGTCGCGAATGTAATTATTTTGAATTCCGAACTTTTAGGTAGTGGGGTTGGGTGTTTTTTTAATATTATTTTACCTAGGTTAGCCTTATCTCTTTAATTTGCCACCAACCACACCTTGTGGGTTTTAGGGTTTTTCTCTCTAACTTAGGTGTGTGTGATAGGGGGCAACAAGTGCCACCAAAAATCCAAACAAAAGAATAAACAACAATGCCCAAAAATCCCATAAGAACTCAGCCTACTTAGATAATCGTTCTTCCTTGGCCTCAAAAATTAAATGTTTAAGATTGGCGTGTAAATTGATGTTTTTTAGAGGTGAAATGAGCTCCTATATATGTTGTATGAAGGGGTTCAATAGGGGGACCAACATGCCCTTCAAACCTGGAGCCAACTGGTCATAAATTCAAAATTTAATCAAGAATTACCCCAACCAATTTGAGCCGACCTGATCTCAAAGTTCTAAATTTTTAATTCAATTTCTCTTTTCATAGGGTTGACTTTAGCTCATCTTTTGAAGTCGAATACATGATGAAAATTTCTCTTCTGGGGGGCTGACTTGATCAACTCAAGTTCCACATCATCTCTTCAAGAATTTCTTAAATATTAATGCCAAAATATTGACCAATCATAAAGCTAGCTTATACCATTCATTTGGGCATCATCGCCACACTTTCGGGGTATCATCTTTGAAAGAGAATATCTCCTCAACTGTGAGGATTTATGTGGCATGCCATCTATCATTAGAAATGGCATGATGAGATCTATCATCCCATGATGGTATTCCTTGCAATTTCATCGATCTTCCCATTCAAATTCCTCATCGAATGTGGCGTAACATGATCACACCACGGGGGCTTGCTTCCTTCCCTTCCTTCCAGGCTTCTTGTCCATTGGAACTTCCAATTAATTCAATCTACTAATGTATATTAAGAGCGTTCAAGGACTGACTTTGCCATCAATGACCACAACATTCAACATCAACTCAAGGGTCAGCTCTGTTGCAGATAAAACTGCTACAAGCCTACAACAAGTCGTCTATAATTGAGTGGAACATCCTTCTTCTGCAACTGTTAGTGGATAATTTCGAGATAAATAATTGTTCATGAATGTACCTATGAAATGTGGTCAATTACTATTGAATTATTATGGTCTACATCATGGATTGAACCAGTTCAATTCTAACCATCTGTATTAGCCTGAATTTATAAATTATGCTCTCATGGACAATTGAATGGTTTCACTACGTTGCATAAATCGTGCCTCCATATGATAATTAATTAATAACAGAACAAAGAGATATGGTATCAAAGCAAAAATTAGTGTGAATATGGTTGGTTAAAAGGGTACCCCATATCCTCAAAGTGCAAAGAGCGTATTGGGTATGCTACATGAGTGGTAACACATCCTTTGCATTGATGTGTCTGTTGTTCCCTATGTACTATAAGAACTATCTCAAGCCCAAGTTATGCATTTCTTTAAACGAGACTAACAATAAAGGGTGCTTATTGACTTATTATGGCATAGGCCTTGATGGTGCATAAAAAGAGGAGATAAAAACAAAATATGTACTAAATCATAATTATATTCATCTTATGATATAATACTTTTCCCATGCTTGTGATTTAGTGGACTAAATGTCTTTGTCAAACTAGGAAATAGATATTTACAAATTCAGGCAAAAACAAAGGATCACCATAATGATGGATTTAATGCTCAAAGTAATCTAAGGTGAACATTCTCTAGATCCAAAAATACCTCAAATAAGAATCAATCTTGTTTTAGGGGCTTCAACCATATAATCCATTGTGTTTAAAAAGTTGACTAAAACAACAATTACAACAGCAATTGAAACTGACTACAAAAATTATGGCACCACTTCAATTGGTGAAAGTCAGAAAATAATGAGAAACCCACTATACAATATAAAGCATGACAAAATCTGTAAAATGTGTACCTTGCGAAGTGGAACAAGGCAAAATAGGCCCAAAAAACTAACAGTAAAAATGAAGGAAATTATCCACCCTAAAGAAGGATTCTTAATGTCTTCGACCCTATTGCCTGGATAGTCAGCACCAATTAAATTATAGGTTGTTTGGTCCATGGCAATCATGTATGTCCCAAAACCACCTGATACACATGGCCAATGATAAATCAGTCATATGTGGGCCTCTATCGCAGAAAGTGATCATACTACGCCACCAATTTTATCCTAGTACAACAACTGCGAGAGCACAATATTTAATGTGAACTTCTTCAAACCTTCATTAAAATATAATGGACCAATTATACTTGAAAAATGAAACAATAACCTGGAAGCAAACAAGTGACATGAAACAACTTGCACAATATCTATCTGTAGTAAAATAAATTTGGAAGACTAAGCACTTCAATAATGAAGATCACTGAAAATCACACAAGAAAGACTATTCAAAAAATGAAGAAACAAAGAAGCTGAAGTATAGAAGTTACAAAAAGTGTCACATCATAATAACATTATTCAAGAAATGAAGAAACAAAGAAACTTCAGTATAAAAGTTAGAAAAGTGCCACATCATAATAACATTATAAGAAATGCTCAACCATGGGGCTTGTTACTTCGTGAAAATACATGGTTTATTTTGCATTTTCATTGGCATCTTTCTTTAACCAACTGGAGGTGTCGAATATTGATAACTAATGTGTGTGTGTTACTTGTGTGCTAGTAGGATATGTAAATGGTTTATGTTCCATTTATTCCTGCAATCTAACATTGGACAAATCCTTTTTGTGGCATTAGTTTGACCAATGCATTGACTAGGGCAAAATGTGCTTTTCTTCGTGGTTTTAATATGGTGGAGTGGGGAGGGGGGGGGGGACAATGAAGGGGGCTGTACCTCCATTGTCAATTGAAAGGAAAGAGAACCATGGGGCAAAAAAGAAGGGAGGTATGTCTCCACTATCAGTCGAAAGGAAAGAGAACCATGGGCTTTATGCAAAGCTTGACATCGCATATTTGACGTGAGCTAAAGGCAAAGTTCTTGGATTTTGGAGAGTGGTTCACTTTGTCGAACAAAAGGAGAGGTGTGCAAAGGATACAAGATAGGTTGGACAGCACCTATACACAAAGTGATGGGTTGTCCCTTATGCATAACTCAGAGTGGCACAACAATACACCAACTCTACTCATCTTGCCATCATATTGTTATGACCTTAGCGAAAGGATTTCATCCTATCTACTTGCTTTCCTTTTAAGTTGAACGTTTCACATCTTTACTTGAAAGATTGTCAATAGCTCATAGCTAAGATTTGGAACATGTTTTCTAATATGCTAGTTTTGATTTCTAGAAGAGTACAATGTATATGATGAATGGCTAAAATCTAAACAATGTAATATGTAAGATTGTACATTCAATGATAATTAAAAAAAGATACATCAAAGGCTACAAAAAAAAGACAAAGGAATGGGGGTTGCAACGCCATAAGAGGGGGAAAACAAGTGGTCTTAAGCAGTGTTTTCAAAACCGTTTTAAAAAACCGGTTACCGGTCTAACCGGCCGATTAGCAAGGCCGCCGGTCTAAACCGGCCAAAAAACCCGGTTGGAAAGCCCCCTTCGCCCAGTTTTTGCCCTAACCGGTGAAAAACCGGCCGGTTTAGGACGGAACTGGCCAGTTTGATACAAACCGGCCGGTTCCGTCCTAAACCGGCCGGTTTTAGGCATGCCCACTTCCCTCTGCCCACTTCCCTCTTGCAAAATCTGTCTTCCCTCTTGCAAAATTGAACTCGGATGTTGTGTTGTCTTGTTCTGAATCTCAAAGAAGGAAAATTCAAATGAAGAATTAAACATTCTAGGCATATTTGTAAGACACATTTCCTATGGTTAGACGGTAGCTCTGAGATAGGAAAGCAAAGGAATTTGAAGCACTGGTTGTGGGATCCGAAGTGCTAGGCTACAAGCCTAGACTAGGCCGAATCCTTTGAAAGAGAAAGCAAAGATCTGTGTTCACATTAGGTCTGACATCACCATCCAAATTTTGGTGTCACCTCAGAAGGTCTGAAATTCAAGTTCTGTGCATCATTACAGAGATGACCGAATCACATTTTTGAGATGTCTTTTGTGAACTAATAGCAGTCCCAATCTCCAGTGAAGACCCTTCTCAAGAAAGAGACTAAAGTTGAGTTGTTTAGAGTCCTTATAAGCCTAGCTGGAAGGTCTATTATGAAGCATCACTCACCATATTTCAAGAAGCCACCATATTTGAAGAAGCCAAGATTCCTGTGGAAAAGGACAAAAGTCTTGAGCATATATATATATAAGAAGGATGAGCCATACAGTGATATAAAAGCCGACCTTGAAAGATAGAAGAGAACCTCTACTTTTCGAGTATATTGGGTTTGATTAGCATGATTGGTGGAGCCCTAATAATAGGGTCATACTCAGAATTTTATATCAGGCCTGTAGCAGCCTCTCCATAACACTAGTCATGTCATTATTCACCCTTTAAAGAAGGATTAGATCTGTTTTTGTGTTTTGTAGAAGTCCTAATTTGAGGGTCAAGCTTGCAAGAGAAAGCTACAGGATTCTCAAGAACAAGATCTACTGTAATAAGCAGTAAAAAGGAAGTTTGTAGCAGCTCCTGCCAGAAGTAATCTTGTAATCTTACCTCCTTGGAAGCTACAATCAATGATAGAAGAAGCATCAAGCATCTTGCACCAGCCTGTGAGAAAAGTCTTTCTGAGATACTGTAGCAATAGAAGAACAATAGCATTGCCCATCATTCTTTGAAATCTCATTAAAAGGAATCCTTGGAGGAAGCAGTTTTGTTGTTGAAAACAGTGTTAGAAGAAGTCAGACAGAAGAGGATCTACACCTTATAGGAAGATCATGGCAGCTAAGGAAGTAAAAATATCTTGGACAATGTAATCAAGGAGAAAGCTTCAAAGCATTGCAGCAGCTCCCAGTGATCATGAAGAACTAAGATATGTGGTCCTTGACTTTAAGGAACATATAATTATTTATGTTCTTACAAGATCTAATCCATATTAGATTAGGGTTCTGCAAAAGAAAAAAAACATTTTTTGGTTCTAGGGTTTGTGACATCTAAGTTCTTATAAAACCTAGTTCAGAAACCCTAATCCTATAATTTAAGCTTATTAATGTGTAGAGAGTCTAGGGAGAAATTGGAAACCCTAGCAAGTTTAGATTTGAATGTAAAACCCTAGAATTGATATTTAGGGTTTGGATCTAAAAGTCACTTAGGGTTTGATATATATATTATAAATGAGCAATCTTTGCATATTTTGTCTCTATTGGCTTGGAATCATGGTTTTAAATCTTAAAAATAGTTTTTTTTCATTAAAAAATAATTATTTAATGTATTTTTCTAAAACCGGTTCGTTTAGACCAAACCAGTTCCGGTCGGTAAACCGGTTCATTAGGTGGACCGGTCCGGTCACCGGTTCCGGTTTTAAAAACATTGGTCTTAAGTAGGCTATGGCAAAGGGTCATAGCAAGTGAGTTAACCCAAAGTACTAGCAACCTTAATTATGTTGCTTGATTATTAATTAATCTCTATTTATTATGCCTTGGAGGCTAGTGCATGAAGGAGGTACGTAGTTCCCTATAAGGATATGTGGCCCCTACATGCAATGCAAACTTAAGCTATACCTTTTTGATATGCAAGTGAGTGAAACTTCAAATGTTTTTCGTGGTTGTTCAAATTGACAAAGAGCTTGAATCATCAGGAATTTGAATTACCACATGAACTATCATTCAATTGCGAAGAATTAGGAGACTTATCTCTAAGAAAACTATGATGATTTCACTGTAATTGAATTATGAAAAGCCACAACCACGTATTATGAGAGAATTGTGGCTATACGAATTGATAGTCACTATCATTGAGAAAATTCTTTACAGTTAATAATCCCTCAAATCCCAACAAAGAGATGTCCCAACCTACCTATGTAGCCTTGGGGGCAACTGGGAAAGCCTAAGGGACTATTGAGCAGAGAAGAGATCATATTCCTTGGGTTGTGCAAGTTGATGGAAAAGAGGGTTGTGAATTGGGATTCTTGTGAGTGTAAAGATTGACTATGAAGATAGGAGTTGAGTTGTACGAAGGGAATTAGAGCTAGCCATGGGAGGAGTTTACTATGTTGGATTCATAACCTCAACTCAAGGGGGTGGCCTCTAACACAAAGAGAACTATTGCAGCAAGGAGCATAAGGTTGGGTGGAATGTCCTTCATCAGCATTGGTTGTTGGACAATTTTCAAACAAACAAGTGTTCATCAATGTACCTGTGAATTTGGTAAATTAATGTTGAATTATTGTGGTTTATGTCATGGATTGAATCAATTTCCAATTTGCTAAATTCTAACCGCTATATTAGCCTGCATTTTATCATGCCTGCATATGGGAATTACTTAATAACATAACAAAGAGATATTGTACCAGAGAAAAAACATTAATGTGAATTTGGGAAATATACACAATACCCCATATCCTCAAAGTTTTTGGATTTGTTGAGGTATGTTAGCTATGTTAAATGTTGATTTGGGGTAGCATCGAATGTGCTCTAGCCACGAAAATTGGTGGAGAGGCTAAAGCACATGAGATCTCCAATTCCCAAAAATGATTTGGGCAAATTCTAAACAGTTTGGGAGATATTAAAATAATTAATATTTTTAATGGAGCCCCTAAGTCTAAACTTAGAGAAAATAAAATATTAATGTGAATTAATATAAAACTGTGTTAGAAGGGTCCCAAAGTCATAGATCAAGCCAGAGTTAATCTTAGCCGTTGATTAGGAACTTAATCTCGGGGGTTGATTTGTCAACGAGAAAAGTATAAGAGGAGGCTTGAGGATCACTTGGAGGACACAATAAGGGAGACCAAACAGTTCAATTTCTGGAGCGGCGTTCGCTGAGAAATTCGAACTAGTGGTCTGGTGAACAGTCAAGAGGCAACAAGTATGAAACAAAGAGAAGGGATCAGCGACTGTAGACCAGTGTTGAGGCAGGAGAGGCATATGCAAGGTATTTCAGGCAAACGCAAAGGCAGCAGGAGACTGCGCAGTCACTAGAGGGTTTGTGTGGGTGACGTAGAGAGGCCCAGGGATGACACTGTCAAGCAGGGGCTGACGCAGAGTGTATGGGAGCCACGCAGAGGTCAACCAAGCTGACGTTGGGACTAGGAGAAGTGCTAGAGAAATTTTCTCTCTGTGGGTAAGCCAGTTTGGCACCCTGTTGTACTGAAGAATTGTTGAATAATAAAATCCTCCCTTGCTGCACCAGTTTTCCCACATTGGGTTTTTCCGAGGACTATTGTCCAAAAGATCTTTGTCAATGTGTTGATTCTTGTACATGTGTTTGTTTCTGTATTACAGTGTGATATTTGCAACAAATTTTATTTTAATGTTTATTGAAGGAATTTTATAAATAACTTATTGAAGAATAAGTAGGAAAAGTAAATAAGATGTTGTAGTAATAGAATTTTCACATTAAATATGAGATCAAAATGCATAAGTTCCTAAGTAGATTGTCTACATTCTAAAAAGATAAAAAATCAATTTGATGAACTGAATACTCTTGAAGGGGCAATCGACAAGGACAAAAAACTTGTACGAACAGAGCAAAGGCAAAGCAGATTTTCAAAAGTCTTGGAGAGATAACAAAAAGAACAAGCAAGATTAGAGGAAAAATGGATTTCAACCTCCTTTCTTCAAGATTGATCCTAATACATATCAATAGAGCCAACCAAGTTAGAGTAGATCTAAGATGGAAAAATCCTTGGGTAAAAGGGCATGGCGGCCAATAAAATGTTGTGTGTGTGAAGGAGAACACTTATAGAAAGAACGCTCTCAAATGGAAGGAAAAATGACGAGCATGCCCAACATATAGGATGCAACTACAACTTAAGATGTGGGCAGAAAATTCCCAAGAATATATGCCACCATGTGATGGATGGAGGATGATCCCTGTTAATTTTAGGTATGTTCTACACTAAGAGCAAATTTACTTCAATTTTCCATATTAGCTCAATATCAATTCAAAATTAGCAATCACATTTGGCATGATAGTAAAATGCAGATAGAACATAAACATAAATCGCAGAAAACAAACCAAGACAAGAGGACACAAGATGTGGCATCAACCAGGGACAAACCCCCAATGTGGGGAAACCCTTGATCAATTCTTCCTATGTTCTTCAATAGTTCAGCAAAGAGAGAGAGAGATAGTACAGATACATCAGAAGTCAACATTTTGACTTGACAAAATAAGAGCAAAGATCTTCTTTAAGAAGATGACACATGAGGGAGCAGATCTGAACTCAGGTGATTCCATCACCATGTTGTACCTATCACTGAGCTGCACCTCATCATCATGCTACACCCATCACCTATGTTGCATCTCATCATGTTGCACTAATCATCACTATGTTGCACCATGCTGCACCCATCACCGAGTTTTTCTCATCATGTGTTGCTCCCAAGCTGTGCTGCACCCATCATATTATGCTGCACTATTCCCATGGAACAACCTTAGCTACTTGCTATGGCTTGCAGCCTAGCAAAGCAGCTGGCTATAGCAATCTATTCTTCCAACAGGTCTCATTCCTGCAGTGATCCATTCGACCTTCAAACAACAACCCCATAGCTTCTCTTCATTGGATACTTATGCCTAACATATCATATCAAAACATAACCATGTTGTCACCTACAACAAGTGGCTAGATCACTATGCATACCAATTGCTTTCCTCCCGAAAACAGCAAGTTAGGGCTACCTCGAACAGTCCTCCTCAAGCGGATTGAGGCCTTTAATGACTGCGTTAGTGCACATTTAAATGCTGCTATTTGGAGCCACCTTGAGCTACCTATAGCACCCTCCTTAACTACGGCTTAGATCCCTCCATGGACTGTGTATACATCTCTTCCTTGACCAGCTTGTGACACTTGATTAGGGCTTGTCAAGGGCCTTTCCTTGCTGCCTCGTAACCCTTAAAGAATGCGGCCTAGGACAGCGTATTATTGTTGTGTATAAGTGTCCCTTCTTGCTGCGTATATACCCTCATGGATTGCATCCTAGAGTAACCTTAAGTGTTGCAGCTAGGAGACTGCATTTAGGGGTAGGGAAGCAGCCAAAACTGTGTTTACTTCCTTACTGTGGCTAGGGTAGGATAGATCCTCAATGACAGTGTTAAGGTGACAGCGTTAGGATCTCTTCATGACAGCGATAGGATCTATCCTTCATGATTGTGTTTCAATTAGAACAGCAATTAGGGCATCCCTCATATAGGACAGTGTATTAGGTTCTTTGTTAGGGCAACATTAGAAGCCTATCTTCATAACTGTATTAGGCCTTCATCTCCATGCCAGCGTTAGGAGCTAGGGCATCTTCTTTAGGGCTGCGTAGATCCTTCTTTCCCATGACAGCATCTAGGGCATCTCCTCTTAGGGCAACGTTTCATCTTAAGATCTTTCCTCCCACCAAAACCCAAAGACAAGTTGAGAGGAAGAGATCACAAGAGGTGTGTCTAAAATGACTTGCAAGGCCCCTCTATTTATACTAAAACATGGAGGACAAGTGGGAGTAATTTGGTTGCTGGCCAACCTTGACGAATTATCATATAACACAAATAAATTCATATCTCCATGAATACATGTCGGAATCAGATGATCTTCAAATCAATCCTACACCTCTCGACGAGAGGAATCCAAGAAAAATATCAGCTGCCATAAATAAGTAGACCCACATGGAGTTTGGCCCTAGTTGCCAATTTTAACAATACCGACAGTGTTATAAACAAGGAGATTTTGGAAGAAATATGGAAGGAAGTGTTGTACCACCACTTTACTAAAGGCAACCATTTGACCCATTGTGACTATTTATCAAAATTCAACGCAATGGATATAACCTTCTAGATGTTTACTCACAATCTCAATTAAAATCTCAATTTTCCCATTACATTAAAGATAGTAAGAGGAGTTGTGAGTCAATAGAGTGCACAAACAAGAGAACAAGTAAGCCCAAAAATCATTAGTTGGATCTGTATCATTTACAATAACCTTGGTGTTTCCATGTAGCTTCTGAACGATTCCCATGAAAGCTACAACTACTGTCTTTGCTTTAAAAGGATGATAAAGTGAACAAAAACAGACACACTTTGTAAGTCAATCCACCACCACCATGATGACATTCCTCCCATGGATTTTCATAAACTTGAGATAAAATCCATTAAAAATTCTTCCTAATGTTGATTTGGTATGGCTAACCATTCTAGAAGACCCAAGGTCTTGATCGTGTCTCCTTTGTTCCACCAGTTATCCAAACATTCCATCACAAGCTTTTGAACAATAATTTTAAGACCTTCCCTGTTGATTTGGGGTAGCATCGGATGTGCTATAGCCACGAAAATTGGTGGAGAGGCTAAGGCACATGAGATCTCCAATACCTAGAAAGGGTCTGGGCAGATTCTAAACAGTTTGGGAGATATTAAAATAACTAATATTTTTAATGGAGTCCCTAAGTCTAAACTCAGAAAAAATAAAATATTAATGTGAATTAATATAAAGGGATATCTGGTGGGATATAGCGAGAACGCTAAGGCATACAGAATCTATCTTCTAGGGAGCAGGAAGGTAGTAGTTCAACGAGATGTAAAGTTCATGGAGGACAGGGCTTTCAGAAAATCTCATGAGATGCCTTCCGAAGAGCAGTCAAAAGAGGAGCCGCTAGTTAAGGCTCTTCAACCAACGGAAGTAAAGAATTCTTCCTCGGGTCAGGCAGATTCTCAAGATGAGGAGGAGGAGCTAACAGAAGAACCTGCTAGCAGAGGAAGAACTAGAAGGGAACTTTGTCAGATTTTACGAGATGTAGAGGACATCATCGGTGCGCCGAGAAACAGTAAGAGGGAGCAAAAACAGCCAGATAGATATCAGGCATTAGTAGCTCAGGATGGAGAGCCTGCCAGTTTCAAGGAGGCAGCGAAACATTAGGTTTGGCTAGACGCGATGGTAGAGGAGTACAACTCCATAATAGTGAACGATGTCTGGGAGGTGGTGCCAAGGCCTCAAGATAGATCAATGGTAGGTTCAAAATGGATCTACAAGATCAAATACGCTACAGACGACATTGTTGAGAAATACAAGGTCAAGTTTGTGGCTAAGGGGTATGCTCAAAAGGAAGGAATTGACTACGAGGAGACCTTCGCCCCGGTAGCCAGATATACATCTATTAGGACCGTGATATCTCTTGCAGCTCAGATGGGATGGGAGTTTCATCAGATGAATGTCAAAACAGCGTTTCTAAATGGGGTGATAGAAGAAGAGGTACACATTGAACAACCAGAGGGCTTTGAGACTCGTGAAGAATTATCATGTATGCAGATTGAAGAAAGCCTTGTATGGGCTGAAACAGGCACGGAGAGCATGGTATGGACGAATCGATGGCTACTTGCAGAAGATGGGATTTGTCAAGAGTGACGCGGATCTGAATCTCTACTATCTGGTTGTAGAGAACGAGCCACTACTCTTAGTATTGTATGTGGATGATCTCTTTCTGATAGGATCATTCAGGCTCATTAGGGACTACAAGAAGAATCTAGCCACAAAATTCGATATGAAGGATTTGGGACGAATGCATTACTTCCTAGGGATAGAAATTTGGCAACAGAAGGGAGAAATCTTCATTGGGTAAGGGAAGTATGCTACAGACGGCAGTGCCATGACGATTGTGCCATCGTCATCCTCCCTACCTCCTTTTCCGCCTTCGCTGGCACTGCCGTGGAGTCAGATGCCTCTCCCTTGTTCTTCTTCCTCAAACATTGGTTCGCATAATGCCCCAGTTCCCCACAGTTGAAGCACTTTATCTTGGAGAGGTCCTTTTTCTTCCTCTTCTCCTGCTTCCCTGTAGATGCCAGAGCTGCATCCTCTTCCTCCTCTGTCTTGGCCCAGGCTCCTTTGCTGCTACTTCCCATCTTGGTTAGTCGTCTTATCTCTTCTTAGCGAAGAGCCGCCCACAATTCTTCCCAATCTGGAAGATTCGCTCTGCCCAAAATACTCTAGACGAATGTCTCCCAATCCTCTGAGACTGCGTTTAGAGCGGTCCTCACCATCAATTCCTGATCCGGCGTGGCCCCTATAGAAGTCAGTTGGTCCCGGATCTCCTTCAACCTGCCAAGGAAGTGATCTAACTGCTCCCCCTTCTGAATCTGGTATTACCACAGCTGACTCTCCAATAGCATCTTCCTCTACACGAAATTGTGCTAATGCAATTTCTTCAAAATGTCCCACATTTCCTTTGTCATCTCCTTCTCAACAATATGCTGGACCACGTGATCCTCGACCCCATCAAGGATTATGCATTTTGCCTTTGCCATCACATTCTCATACCTTTCATTTTCAATTGGGTCAACTGGGATAGCCATTGTTCTCAAGGCGAAGGCCTTGATGCGATGTCAATCTAAAACGGACAGGATCCTAGCCTTCCAGATGACAAAGTTGGACGCCCCGTCCAGCCTGTCTTGATCCCTCATTCTGTTCATGGCCATCTCTCTGCTCTTTCCTTTCGACTCCTGTGAGTCTCTACTTCCCTCCTGGAAGTTCTTTCTTCGACTCCTTTTGAGTCGCTACTTCCCTCCTGGAATTTCTCTGTTAGACTCACTCTGAGTCTCGATTTCCTTCCTGGAAACCCGCCTGCCAACTATCGAATCGCACCTCTCTAATCTCCTATGCACCTGCAACACTGATCCGGATTTCTTGGCTAGAAATCCACTTAGGTAGCGACTCCCTCCACCTTAGTTTTGCCTCATTAGGTACTGTTTTGTCTCGACAGTAACAACACCCCACCAGCTTCACTCCCCACAATCTGCCCACAGCTTCCTATGCCCCAACAACTGAAGAACTAAGCCTCCAGGCCCTATGCGATCCCAACATTGGTTGATTTGCTCCACCAGCCAACTGCGTCAACCCTCCTGGTCTCTGCTTGGCTCTTCAAGGGCCTCTTTGCCCTCCTCAGCCTCTGCACTAGCCTATCTCTTGCTCAAACTGATGACGCAGGCCCTCTGCGTCAACCCTTCTCTGTTGCTTTCTGCAAGGAACAGCTTTTGTCACTCGGGATATTTTTTACTGGTAATGCATGAAGGGTTTTGAGCTCAGCACCTCCTTTAAACTTTAAAAAAAAAAAACAAAGAAGAAGAATTAAAAAAAAAAAAATTACATGCGAAATTGATGAATCTCGCTGTTAAGAGAGCCTTAGATTATCAGATCTGGGAGCGGAGTTGGACTCACACTCCCTAGATCTGATAGATTTGTCATTCATGTGCATAGATCTGTAGTTATTTTCGGTTTTTTGACTTGGGTTTTCTAGGTTTTAGTTTTTATCATTGTATATATCGTTTGGGTGTTTTTTTGTTGTCGTACAACTACAGATCTAAAGAAGAAAACTGTGTAGAGTCCAGATCTAGGCCCTAGAGGGTAAGATCTAGATCTCTGGGGTTCATCAACATCATTTTGCAAGGGTTTTATTCAAAAGTCTTTTACAGTCCAGGGGTTTTAAATTTTTTTAAATCTAGAAACATTTAACGGGGTTTTCATTGATAAATCTGAAGCATAAAAATACATTGGTGTGAATTTCGTTTTTTGGGTTTATCTTAAATTTAGGCTAAAATTTCTTTGTAGTCTGGGGTTTTCTAAACAAAAAATTTCGGATTTGTTTTTACTGTCTTCATCTTGGGGTTTTCTGGAAAATTTTGAAATTTTTATTGTCTGCGTTTGGGTTTTAAAATGTTTTAATCTGGAAAAATTTTGGGTCTCTTTACCCCTGCCTGTCTGTACTCTTTACTTCAGTCCCACTGCATCAAAATCCTCAGTCCATCTGCAGCCACGAACTCCTGCGTGCTGCCATCAACCCTTGTTGTCGTCTTTCTTTCTCCTCCGCCCCTGCAGTCCCTTTTCCCTCCACGTTGCTTTGTCCCTCCTTTTCCCTGGCCCGGCTCCTTCTTTCCACAGTCATCCCTCGTTGTGCCCTAGCTGCTCCATACGCTGCCCATCTCTCTGCAGCCATATCCCTCTGAGTCTCCCACAGTTACATCCCTTCTCCCTGCAGTCGTCTCCTTCATCGCCTGCCATCCTCTCGAGCTCTCCTTTTGTCCCTCATTGCTGCAACTCGCACCCTTTCCGCTGCCATCCAGCTATTTTCGTCTAACCTGCACAAACAGCGAACACTTACATATGACTTTTCGTTTTATTTTGTATTTCATTTGCATCATATATGGTTAGGGTTAGTTGTATAAATTTCATTTGATTTTCGACTTAGGTTAGGCCCATTTTATTTATTTTTAATTCGATTTTATTTTTTCATTTTGTTTTATTTTCGATTTGTTGTTTTGATTTTTTTGTTTTTTTACTTTTTTATTTGATTTTGATTTTCTTTTTTTTATTTTGATTTATGGTTTTGATTTTATTATGATTTTCATTTAAAAAATCATTAAAAATCCTAAAAATCTAAAACATTTAAAAAATCTAAAAAAATTATTTGGTAATGAAGGAATTAAATTAAAGGGATTTGCACTTTTACATTAAATATTTTAATGTGGCCTATGGCCCATTGAAATCTTAAAATTTAACCCTTTGATTCAGTTCGACTTATTTATTTATTTATCACATTGAAGTTATTGCCTAAGGAATAATTTAAATTTAAATTTGAAGTTCCTTAGTGTTATTTGGTGATTAAATGCATTTTTTATATTTCTCTACTGTCAAGTGCGATAAACGTTTTAAATTATATTGATTGTTGGAGAAAGATATTTCGCTAGATTATTCTGCATGTTAAAGTTTTGAGTAGTTTACATTTAATCATTCATGATTGTCCTTATTCATCACATTTGTAAATTGTTCTAGAAAACTTGTTATTATTTAGTCTATGGTTAATTCAAATTAAAGGCATTGGTCTATAGTCATTTTTATCTCATTTGACCGAGACTCGCTTTAAATTCATCAAGTTGTCCATCATTAAAATCTTCTATAGCCTGTGTTTCACAAGCTACCCTCATCCATTTACATTAGGGACTACCCCCCTTGACTTGTCTAAGAGAGAATCTAAACAGAGTGAGTAAGGATTAAGAGTGACAACCCTTACTCTGAGTGTTGTCGTGCTACCTAGACACTTTGTGCGACAACAAAACCCATGCCTCAAGAAAACAATAACAAATTTATTTTTATCATTATATTCAATACATAAAATCATGATTACATATATCATTATGAAGACCGAACCTAGTTACATATATCAATAATTTTAAGTTCTTTCCTTAACCTATCTCCATCCCTCACTACCAAGTAGAGGGATCTAATATAATAAAAGAACAATTTTCTTATGGAAGCTTGCAGATTTTTCCCCTTGGCATCCCTTTTCCCCATTTGGAGAAGATTCGTGTGGTTGCTTGAATGGTTTCACTTCGCTTTGATTTGTTTAAACTTGAGTAGAATAGATCCATAAGTTATAAGTTAAGTCATCTAACTTCTCTTTAATTAGTTTTTCGTGCATCCATTTCTTTTACTTAATATGCAATCTTCCTAGACATGCAATTTCATTTCTCAACTCTTTAACTTGCCCATTTCATTTTACATGCAATTTAGTTTTTAATATGGAATAATTTCATTGGCTGGTTCAACTTGCTAATTCCATCTTGGCACACATCTCTTATGCAATTACCTCTCTTCTTGCAATCAGAGGATTTGCTTGTACTAGCAACACGTGCATGTCTTCTAAATTTATTTGATTTAGCTCATCTCTGACTGGATTGCTTTTCCCCTTCTCTTTTAAACATTTCCATTGTGCAAGTAACATTTCATTAGCAACTTGTCAATTTGTGCACTAATAATTTCCCGCCAACTTAAGTTGGTTGAAGTAGTTATTAGGGACCCTCCATCCCCTATTGTCTCCTTACTCTAAGATCCGAGCCCGAGCGAGGGTGAGGTCTAAGGAAGGGAGTTGTTTTAAAACTTGTTTTAGATCCTAGGACTCACTTAAGCTAAAATTTACCAAGATACTTTCACTACACTACAAAGCAAGGTTGATATTTGATGCTGCAAGCATTATTTATTTTGAAGCAATCCTTATTTATTTACATAGATAGTTGAGCCTTAGATATCTTTTAGGGTCCACCCCGTTGGCTTTGCAAGGAGTAAGCCTAGACAAAGGAGTTGAGAATTAAGTGACAACCTCAACTCAAGACTTGCCTCTAAGGGCACACCAAGTGGAGTTAAAAAAAAATTCCATGATAATCATGGTATGTGCTATCTATTTCTATGTATTCCTCATTATCAAGGATATTCCAATGTCCTCTAACTCCAAACACCACCATCATAATAAAAAATGGAAACAACAGTATATATGACTTTGCACCTATCATGTTTGTTGAATCTTGAGGTTGAAAATAACTTGCTTCCGACAATAGAATGATGGAGGAGAATGTTGAAATTTCTAAGTCTAACCCGTTAGAAATTTTCCTACACTATCTGGTTTATTTCTACTACTTGTTTAATTACTGAACAAGTTATTTAACCATATAAATACTGAAATAAACACAATGTGGTCTCAACCATCTACAGATCATCAACTAAAAGAAATAGACAAACACACAAGGGGCACCATTATTTTTGGACAATCGTCCCCGGAAAAACCCAACTTGGGAGAACCGGTGCAGCAATTTTGAGGGTTTTATTATTAAGCACCTTTTCTTGAGAACAACTGGGTGCTAAACTAGCTCACCAACAGAGAAATCGCTCTAGTAGTAATACCTCTCTTCGGAAGCAAATATTTTGAAATTCTGCTCCACGAAACTCTCTCCAGCACCTCTCTAAGGCTCTGTGTCAGCTCTCCTTGATCCAAATTGGATCCTAGAACACTCTATAAGTTTTCGTGAACTCTTAAAAGTCATGCCAAAGGCTACAAGTCTTATAAAGATCAAGCTTATCGGAGGTATCTTCGTAACAGTTTCAATTTGTGATCAGTGTGGAGCAACGAGGACCGTCGGTCATGCACGCAGACCATCGACCCATGGTAATGTGCGCTACCACAAATTAGCAAAACCAGAGGTCATTTCAAGAAACAGGGGTAGTTTCTGATATGCGATTAGCGACAAGTCGCAGGGCAAACCCCTCAAAGAAGAAAAAGCCTCGAGTGCCCGGACCCGAAATAACTATAAAAAGCGGAAAATAATGCCTCGATTCCAATGGAGCGGGATTCCACAAAACTGGTAGGATATCGGAAGGGTTTTGAGCGGCAAGCGGTTTCAACTGAGTTCCGCCCGATGCCATACAGCAAGTGCCACGCGTCCGGCAGAAGAGAGAGAAAATCGTTCACATCGGATGGGTAACCAACGTGCTACTTAGCTGCCCGATATGAGCGATGAGCGTAGGATCTGGGGCCCCCAGATCAACGGCGGAGACGCGTTCCAATGGATGACCGGATTTGACGGGGTCAACAAGCAGAATTGTAAAGG
Organism: Pinus taeda; assembly: GCA_000404065.3. NCBI lineage: Eukaryota > Viridiplantae > Streptophyta > Pinopsida > Pinales > Pinaceae > Pinus > Pinus taeda. The sequence goes on along the minus strand of APFE031025438.1, from coordinate 109,467 downwards.
ATTTGAAGTCCGATATGGACAATGCATTGGCAAAGATTTGTGTCTCGCGGGCATTCTTGGAGTTAACGGATTAAACAGTCGTTTCGAAAACGTCCAAGAGGATCGACACTCATCTGTTATAGAATAGGTGGCCACCTCCCTATGAAGCGTTATGCGGTGACTGTAAACGCCGAAAGAAGGGATTCAAACAGACAGAGGGAGGGGAACCGGAAAGCCGAGAAGCGAAAACGAACAGTCAGAAAGCAGATTGGCTTTAAAGCCATGAACTGACAAAGAGGGCGAGAAGCAGGGCGAGAGGCAGTGAGCCCGAAGAAAAGCAGAAAGTAGAGAGACGAAGCCGAGTTGACCTGCAAAGGCCAATGCAGCATCAAGCCAGAGTTAGGACAGAGCTAGAGAGAGTCAGAGAGTCTATGCACTCTAGAGACGACTTGAGAGGTTCAAGTGAACTCCTCTGTATATTCTTGTCATGTATGAGTCTCAGATTGGGTTCATACCATTGTGACCAATAGAGGTCCAGAGTCAGTAAAGAGAGTCTGTGTACTCCAAAGACTTGGGAGATCCAAGAACAGTTTTGCTGATTTATATCTGTTGTGTGAGACTCAAATTGAGCTCATTGTTGTAAAAACTCTGCTTTGAAAACATAATAGAGAGGCCGCCACTGAAGGCTGGACCAGGAGACGTAGCCCAGGAGTATTGGGTGAACTCCTTATTAAACTTGTTGTGTTTATATGTTTGTCTGTTATGTTTTCTTTAACTACTTCGTTGCCTGTGTACTTCACAATCTTATCAATCCGTTGCATAAAGTAATAGAGGGACATCCATCCACATGAGTCTGTAATACCTTATTGTTTGTCATAGATCAATTTCAAATCAAGTGGTATCAAAGCTCTAGGTTACTAAGGTTAGACAAGCTTGTGTTGGATTCTTTTGTTGAATGTTAACTAGGACAAAGCTCAAATTAGGAGAAGGAGAGTTGGTTGAAGCTAACCCATAAATTGGAAGAGTCTATCCTAAGAGGAAAATGGCAAAAGAAAGTCCCTTGGAATCAGACTCTCAGTTCATGGATAGTTTCTTGATCATGAAAGCCATGGTGGAAGAAATGTATAGAGAATTTAAGAAAGGTAGAGATGAAGATTCATCAAACTCCAAACAAGATAAAGGAGCAGAAGAATCTCTCCTCCATGACCATTCTAAAGGAAAAGGGAAAGAAGAAAAACTTCCCACACCTCCTGATAGCCTTGAAAATAAAATAAAAAAACATCTTTGGTTAAATTAAATGTTAAATTTGATTTGTCGATATATGATGGAGAGTTGAAAGCAGAGAAGTTGGATAATTGGATTAGACAAATTGATGTATATTGCAGGGTGCAGAGCATTGATTCAGACAAAAGTAAGATTAAGTTGGCCAGCCTACACCTTGGAGACACTGCCTTGGTATGGTGGGAAGGCAGAACACAAGCTGACATGAAGAAGCATGGTAAAATTCTTTCTGTCTTGACTGAATTTGTTTCTGCAATTAAAAAGCAATTCTATCCACTAGCCTACATGCAGCAAGCTATGATGAATTGGCAAACTCTTCACCAATTGAAAGGGAAATGTGTACAAGGCTACACTCAAGAATTTAGAAAAAGAGCTTTGATTCTAGGAATCTCTTTAGACACTCTGCTAAAATATATAAGTGGTCTACACAGCTATTTAAAGCACACCATTCTCATATTTAATCCCACTAGCATAGATGAGGTACCTGTTCAGGCTACATCTGCTGGCTAGAGGCAAGAATGTAAACCCAGAAGTTTGGGAATCATCAAAACCCACTGCCAGCAAAAGCAAGGAAAAGAGAAAACAGAAATGGAAAGAGAAGAGACAAATACTGTACAAAAGGCCAAATCTTCATGCACTCACTGCAAGAAGGCTGGGCATGATGATGAACACTGTTGGATTCTGCATCCGGAGCTAAAGCCCGAGAAGTACGATGACAAAAAGAAGAAGACTATTGCAGCTATTCAGAAGGATTTGGGGTCAAACTCAAGGGATGAAACAACAATCACAGCCACACGTATAAAAGGTTGTCTGCTTTAGAGAATGCAGAAATCAAGAAGCAGGTACAGGCACTGCTCGAGAAAGGGTTCACAAGACTTAGCACATCACCATGTGGGTCTCCAATTGTCTTGGTGAGAAAGAAAGATGACTCATGGAGAATGTGCATTGATTACCGAGCATTGAATAAGATAACGATCAAAAATCGTTATCCCCTTCCTCGCATAGATGATTTGTTAGATCAATTGAAAGAAGTTGTTTACTTTTCCAAGTTGGGCTTGCATAGTGGCTACCATCAGGTCAGAGTTGCAGAGCAAGATGCATGGAAGACTGCTTTCAAAACGAAGCAGGGATTGTATGAGTAGTTAGTTATGCCTTTTGGCTTGACTAATGCTCCTGCTATTTTCATGATAGTAATGAATGATGTGCTCAGGCCTTTTCTTGATGATTTTGTCATTGTATATCTAGATGACATTCTTATATTTAGTAAAACATGGGAAGAACATTTGAAGCATGTAAAGCAGACTCTAGATGTTTTGAAAAAAGAAAATCTTTATGTTAAGTTATCAAAATGTGAATTTGGCAAAACATCTTTGAATTATTTGGGTCATATTGTAGCGAGTGGTTAATTGAAGATAGATCCCTCTAAGGTTGCAGTCATTGTAAACTGATCTAAATCCAAATCTGCTACAGAAGTTAGAAGCTTCCTAGGAGCAGCACAGTATTGGAGAAAGTTCATTGCTAACTTTTCCTTGATTGCAGCTCCCTTACATGCTTTAACAGGATTGAACAAGGTGTTTCAGTGGGGAGGCAAACAGTAGAAAGCCTTCGACACCTTAAAAGAAAATATTAGTACAACACCAGTACTAGCACTAATCGATCTTTAAAAACCTAAGTTACCAGGATACGGATACGGATCCGTTGGATTTTTGAAAAGCCAAAATCTGGATACGACAAGTAAAAAAATATACAATAATATTTTTTTATATTTTAAAAAATACATTTGATGTTTAAAATCAAAACCATTCATGAATCACAACATTAGAACTAAAATTATTAGATAATTGATGAATTTGACACTGAAATGATGAAATTTAAAAACTAACAAACAAATAAACATATAAATATTAATACCAACATATTGATATAATTGTTAAAATAAAGTTATAACATAAAATATATTTTTTTATTTCAAAATTAGAAACTATTTTAATTTTTAACAACCAAACATAAAGTTATATAAGTTATGACTTGTAAAAATAGAAAATTTAAAATGAAATACAAAACATACAATTTATTAAACATAAATATATTGATTTAAAATAAATAAATTAAAATAACTTTATTATATATATATATTAACCTCAAAATAAACTTTTTAATTAAATCAGAAATCTTTATATTGAAAGGTTATTTAAAAAACATATTGATTTAAAATAAATAAATTAAAATAACTTTATTATACATATATATTAACCTCAAAATAAACTTTTTAATTAAATCAGAAATCTTTATATTGAAAGGTTATTAAAAAAACTTTATCCATAATTTTATATATATATATATATATATATGCGGGAAGATGGTATTAAAAAACTTCACGCGTAATCTTAATAAAATCTTTACATATATATGCCATATTAAAAAGCTTATATATATATGCCAGATGGTATTAAAAAATATGACGCGTAAATAAATTAAAATAACTTTATTATATATATTAACATCAAAATAAACTTTTTAATTAAATCGGAAATCTTTATATTGAAAGCTTATTAAAAAAACAAATTGATTTAAAATAACTTTGTTATACATATATATTAACCTCAAAATAAACTTTTTAATTAAATCAGAAATCTTTATATTGAAAGGTTATTAAAAAACTTTATCATAATTTTATTGAATCTTTTAATCTATATAATATGGCGGGATTCACGCTTAATCTAAAAATCTTTATATATATATATATATGCCAGATGGTATTAAAAAACATAACGCTTAATTTTATTTAAATCTTTAAATATATACTCTGGCAGATGGTCACTAACTAAGTCACTAACTGACCGTACGCGGATCCTAGCGTATCCATATCCATACCAGTTTCGGATTCGGGGATCCGCGGTTCCACCTCTTGCCCTCAGCGGATCATGTAACGTAGACATTAAGTCATTTGATTGTTTGTTGATGAAATGATATTGCATCCAAGCTAAAATCTCCAGGGCACTTGAGATATCGTATTCATATTAAATGTGGGAGGTTAAGATCTTCTTACCTGTTATTGATTAGGAGGGAGACATATCAGAAACCTTCAGGGTTCAAAATTGTTTACACCATACTTGGGATGCTTAATGAGGTTTGGGGTACATGTTGTATGTTTTGCGGCTTGCCATTGGATGGTCTGAGATGGATTAGCATGAGGGATATCCTTGATGGATTTTTACACTTTAGATAGCTTGCTCAGTCAGTGCTAAACCTTAGAGTGTTTACTGGCACAACGTTCCTCTCTTAGGCATTGGGGTTCTCTTGAGAGTTTGGTGGATGTCCTTCATTAGCATCCACTTGGTTGGAGAGTCCCGTACATGGAATGGGGAGTACATGTACTTCATCCTGAGCATATGGATGAAGTTTCCAATTGTTCAAAGTTTATGCAATTTCCAAATTTGATTTTGAGCTATTGATGTTCTTTATGCATTGTCGTTACATGTATGTCTTGTTGATTTGACATAAGTAAAAAGACAGTTGTTAAGTGATTTGATCAATAACAAGATGATTTTACTGCCATCATTTTACTGTTGTGCTGCTGTTATTCTTGCTGTAAAAGAGATTTTTCAAATCTGGTTATTAGCATATAAGTTGCCCTGAAAGGGCTGAAACTTATCCCTTTGGTTTGGTGTCTTTTCTCCTTAAATTACCAGGAAGTTTGGGTTGTTTGGAAATGAAACATTGTACTCTTGCCATTGTTGTTTTGTACATTGTTTTACAGCAACCCTATGCTAAAAGTTCACAGGGCTAAGATCTGAGAAACCGTCTGGGCTGAAGGTGAAATTTCTGCATTCCGTTGACTTTTTGAATTCTAAGAAATTTCCACACATATTTGATCCTAAGGTAAGATAGATAATTGTATTAATGTCCAACAAATGACCACTAAAGTAGGTCAATAGGTACAATGATGTCCATACAAGGCGAGAGCACTAAACATGTTTTGCATAAATTCAAGATTCAAAAAGTAAATTAGGAGTCTAACCTAGATCATGGAAAGCCAACACTGAAGATGGAGAGATGATCTCAGAGCGAGATGCATAAGGTGAGTGAATCTAGGGTTGATGATACTAATGGTACAAGCCTACCTTGGTCCATTCAAACCATCTTTCCTAACATACGAAGCAAAGTCCAAGTGGAGAAATATCAATAGAGATATTTTTTCTGCAGAAGAACTAGAAGAGGTTCCGGATTGAGTGTTGTGCTACTACTTGGAAGGGAGAACTGGTTGATGTGGTTTGGAAGATATCATCTGGATCTCATACGAGATATGGCCAAGAAATGTTGTTGGGTCTCATGGAAGTAGAAATAGTGCTCTAGATCTACATTAATATGTGGTTACGAACATGATTGCTATCCATCTCCTGCTTGGCACCCCTCGTTGGGAGCACTATAATAAAAGGAGGTGATTTACTGGGGGAGAGTTGGTCCAAGATGTTGGCGTGGTTGGAGGATGAGG
>APFE031025438.1:84089-103342 GCA_000404065.3 Pinus taeda | reverse complement strand
ATATATATATATGCTGGCAAATGGTAAAATCAGATGTTCTTGAAACATTGACCGTAAGAGAGAAGGAAGTCACTGAGCTTCAATCTAGGGTCAAACCATTGCAAGAAGCAAATAGTAATCAGTTTCAGCATGAAATGAAGCAGCGTGCAGAAGCGGAATCCATTGCAAACGTTGTTAATGAGAAAATCATAGCGCTTGAAGAAAAAAATGCAAAAGCAAACTGAAACTGCTGAAAGAGAGATTACTCATTTAAATTATGAGATTTCAAGATTGAAGAAAGATTCTGAGCTACATGGCTAGCTTCACCTTCCCTGCACCTACGAATGCCCACGACTCTGCCCGACGCCCACTGCTCGACAACTCTGCACTCTACCCGACGCTGATTGCTCCAGCGATTATCTGCACAATGCTCCCACGATTCTGCATCTATTTCTTCAATCTTCAACATTTTATAGAATAGAACGATTGCTAAGTTGAAGCTAACCAGCTAACTAACAGTTCTATTAATGCTAACCAACAGTTAATCTAACCAGCTAACCAGCGATTAATCTAACCAGTTAACTGAAGATCTGCGCGGCGTTATCCACCTCCAAAACCCACCAGAACTGCAGTCAACCGAAAAAACGCCCACGACTGTGTTAACTAAGTCACTAACTGACCGTATGTGGATCCTAGCGTATCCATATCCGTACCAGTTTCGGATTCGGGAATCCGTAGTTCCACCTCTTGCCCTCAGCGGATCCGGTAACGTAGTCAAAGACCCTTTGAGATTGAAACAGATGCCAGTGACTATGCCATGGGAGCAGTGTTGTTGCAGCACGGTACACCCATATGTTATCATTCTGAGACATTTAATTCTGCAATAGTTAATTATCCCACATATGATAAAGAATTGTATGCATTAGTACAGAGTGTGAAAAAGTCGAAATATTACCTAATAGGCAAAGAGACAGTTATATATACTGATCATCAACCACTTCAATATTTACACTCACAAACTAAGTTACAGCAATCAAGACACTATAAGTGGATGGGTTTTCTACAACAATTTCATCTTGTCATCAGATATAAAAAGGGCATACACAATAAAGTTGCAGATATGTTGTCCAGACCAATCATAAATGCATCTACTATACTTAAGCATAACTCAGTGTTGCATGAAAGCTACATTGAACAGTATGCTCAAGATATAGATTTTAAAGGTGTATATGCAACTTTAAGTCGTCGCAAACAAGTAGAAGAATTGGATTATCATGTTAAGGACCAACTCTTGTATCATTTTGGAAAGTTATGCATTCCTCAAACTGAAAGAGTAAAGATAATTAGGAAGGCACCCACTTCTCTAATATCAGGTCATTTTGGTGTAAGTAAAACAGTTGCACAGCTGCAAAGATTTCATTATTGGCCAAAAATGAATGAAACAGTTTTTAGATATGTAAGACGGTGTACCATGTGTGCTAAAAGCAAGCCCAACAATAGAAAACTAGGCTTGTACACTCCACTACCAGTTCCTTCTCATCCTTGGGAAAGTGTTTCCATGGACTTTGTCGGGGGACTGCCTAAATCTAGAAAAGGTCATGAATATTTATATGTTGTTGTGGATAGGTTCAGCAAAATGTGTATTTTAATACCCTGTAACAAACAGATTACTATTGAACAAGCTGCAAAGTTGTTCTTTCAGCATGTATGGGTTCAATTCAGATTACCCACTTCCATTGTATCTGATCGAGATTCCCGATTTGTTGGGAAATTTTGGTCGAGTCTATGGGAATTGATGGACACCAGACTGAAGAAGAGCATAGTGTTTCATCCACAAACAGATGGCCAAACAGAGGTGGTCAACAGGACAATGATCCAATTGCTCAGAGGCTATTGCAGCAAGCATCCCAAGCTTTGGTATGAACACTTATGTTATGTGCAGCATTCTTACAACAGGGCTAAACATTCTTCCACACATAGATCTCCTTTTGAGACCTATTTTGGTTTCACACCAAGGTCTCCCTTGGATTTTGTCTTTGGTAAAGACATAGCAGTGGATGGACACAGTGATGTGGACAAGGCAACCAAGTTTATTGAACAAATCCAAGAGATTCACCAGGCGGTACAACAATAGCTGGAAAAGAGCCAAGCCAAGTACAAGGCAAGGCATGATAAGCATCGGATTGAGCATAGTTTCCAAGTTGGTGATCAAGTTTGGCTGTATATCAGCAACGACAGAATGCAAGGTGAAGGTAAGAAGTTGAAGCCAATAAGGTATGGACCTTTCAAGATACTTGAGAAAATTGGTGAGAATGCTTTTCGCCTTGATTTGCCAGCTTACATGCACATCTATTCAGTAGTTAATGCAAAAAACTTTAGACTATTTGAACCTTCATTAATTGAAGATCCTGAAGAGCAGAGTCAGTTGCCTTCTATTGATGATCTGTTGTCTGAATATCTCAATGAATTGCAGGAAGATACAATTCTGGACAGGAAGGTGAGAACTACGCGCAAAGCGGATGTTAAGTACCTCAGGATTGGACTCAAAGGTTCAAAACCAAGCAGTGCAAAATGGATAGAAATTGGGCAAGCAATGAATCTATACCCTCATTTGATTGATGCTTAAAAACCAACTTTTGGTGGTCCAAAAGCTTTTTTTACAATGTGAAGGTCGTGATCCAAATTGGATCCTAGAACACTCTCTAAGTTTTCATGAACTCTTAAAAATCATGCCAAACGCTACAAGTCTTATAAAGATCAAGCTTATCGGAGGTATCCTCGTAATAGTTACAATTTGTGATCAGCTCGGAGCAACGAGGACCGTCGGTCACGCGCGTAGATTGTCGGCCCATGGTAACGCGCACTACGACAAATTAGCGAAACCAAAGGTCATTTCAAGAAACTGGGGTAATTTTTTATATGCGTTTAGCGAGCGACAAGTCGTTAATCACATATCGCACGAAAAACCCCTCGAAGAAGGAAAAGCCCGAGCGCTCGGACCCGAAATAATTATAAAACGCAGAAAATAATTCCTCGGTTCCGACGGAGTGGGATTCCACAAAACCGGCAGGATATCAGGAGGGTTTTGAGCAGTAAGTGGTTTCAACCGAGTTCCGCCCGATGCCATACAGCGAGTGCCACGCGTCTGACGGAAGAGAGAAAATCGTTCACATTGGACAGGTAACCAACGTGCTACTTAGCCGCCCGATATGAGCGATGACCATAGGATCTGGGGCCCCCAGATCAACGGCGGAGACGCATTCTGATGGATGACCGGATTTGATGGGGTCAACAGGCAGAATTGTAAAAGATTTGAAGTCCGATATGGATGATGCGTTGGCAGAGATTCGTGTTTCGTGGGCATTCTTGGAGTTAACAGATTAAACGGTCGTTTCGAAAACGTCCAAGAGGACTGACACTCATTCGTTACAGAATAGGTGGCCCTCGAAGCGTTATGCAATGATTGTAAACGTCGAAAGAAGGGATTCGGACGGACAGAGGCAGGGGAACTGAAAAGCTGAGAAGCAGAAACGAACAGTCAGGAAGCAGATTGGCTTTAAAGCCACAAACTGATAAAGAGGGCGAGAAGCAGGGCAAGAGACAGTAAGCCGAAAGCAAAGCAGAAAGTAGAGAGAAGAAGTCGAGCTGACCTGCAAAGGCAAAGGTAGCATCGAGCCAGAGTTAGGACAGAGCCAGAGAGAGTCAGAGAGTCTATGCACTCCAGAGACAACTTGAGAGGTTCAAGTGAACTCCTCTGTATATGCCTGTCATGTTTGAGTCTCAGATTGGGCTCATACCACTGTGACCAATAGAGGTCCAAAGTCAATAAAGAGAGTTTGTGTACTCCAGAGACTTGGGGGATCCAAGTACAGTCTTGTTGATTTATATTTGTTGTGTGAGACTCAAATTGAGCTCACTGTTGTAAAAACTCTGCCTTGAAAACATAATAGAGAGGCCACCATTAAAGGTTGGACCGGGAGACATAACCCAGAAGTATTGGGTGAACTCCTTATTAAACTTGTTGTGTTTATATGTTTGCCTATTATGTTTTCGTTAACTGCTTCATTGCCTATGTACTTCACAATCTTATCGATCCGTTGCATAAAGTAACATAGGCACATCCATGCACATGAGTCTGTAATACCTTATAATTTGTCTTAGATCAATTTCAGATCACTCCTGGCCTTTGTGTCAGCCTGAAACCCTCTGCGTCAGCCCTCTGATGCTCTACGCAACCTTTCTGGCCCTCCGCGTCACCTCTGCAACCTCTGCGTCACTCACGCAGGCCCTCTGGCCCTATGCACAGTCACTCTGGCCTCTGTGTGGCTCCAGTTGGCTCTATGTCTGCCTCTCTGCCTCTACGTTGGTCTTCTGACACTATCTCTGCCTCTCTGCTATGCATGCACTACCCCTCACTGCAACTCTGATCACTGGTTTGATTTCTCTTAGCAAAACCCACTCTAGAAAATCGAATTGACTGATCAATCTGGTGTATCTCCAGCTGACCCTCAAGCCTCCTCTTATACTTTTTCTACTGAGTCTTCAACTGCCGAGATTAAATCTCTAATCAACGGATAAGATTAGATTGGCTTGATCCATGTCATTTAGAACCTTCTAACCCAGTTTTATATTAATACCCATTAATATTTTTATTTTCCTAAGTTTAGACTTAGGAACCCATTAAAAATATTAATTATTTTAATATCTCTCTCACTTGGTAGAATTTCCCCAAACCATTTCTGGGTCTTGGAAATCTCATGTACTTTAGCCTTTCCACCAATTTTCATGGCTAGAGCACATACGATACTACCCCAAATCAACACTCCTCTTAGCGAGGAATGTGTTCTAGTAATGCTCCACCACTGAGTATCACCCTGATCATCCGGCACCAGTACTTGTGCTGATGCTTGGCCTTCCTGCCCAACATCCTCTGCGTTGTTGCATCATGTACTACTGCCCATGGCTCTACCACTGCCACTACTACATCTGTACGATAGCTCCCTCTGCATTCGTGTTGCTGTGGTCCTTCCTCCCAACACTGCATCTGCACTGCAGCCCTCTCTCATGATGTTGCATCGTGTTGCCCATAGCACTACCACTGCTACTGTTGCACTGCAACTCAGTTACTAAGACTATGGTAACTGATCTACCCAATTACTTACATCCTTGTCAGGCTAGAAACCCTACTGATGTTGAAGCTCTCTCTGTTGCTATCTTGTGCTCCCTCTACTGTCTCTACGCTGCTACAACAACTTTGTGCCTCTCGCGTTGTTGCAACTCCCACTGCACTGCTACAGATCCCTGCACTCAAGCACTCTTTGTCGCTCCATCCACATTCGCTTCTATCAATATCTGCCATCCTACTACTGTCACTTCGGGGCTCCCGTAGTCGAATATGATCCAAGAGTTTGGGTATCTCAAGGATCTTGCCCCTACATCTTCTATAGTCCTCCTGACTACAACTTGATGTCTCCCCACCTCTTCTCTAGAGGTACATGAGCACTCATGGCACAATCGTCATCATCCTCTACCTCCTCTCCCTTCGTTGGCGCTGCCTTGGAGTCAGAAGCCTCTCCCTTATTCTTCTTTCTGGGACACTGGGTTGCATAATGGCCGAGCTCCCCAAAGTTGAAGCACTTTATCTTGGAGAAATCCTTTTTCTTCCTCTTCACTTGCTGCCCCGCAGATGCCAGAGCCGCATCCTCTTCCTCCTCTTTCTTGACCCGGGCTCTTTTGCCACTACTTCCCGCCTTGGTCAGCCGTTTAATCTCTTCTTGGCGAAGAGCTGCCCACAATTCTTCCCAATCTGGAAGATTCGCTCTGCCCAAAATGCTTTGGACAAATGTCTCCCATTCCTCTGAGACTGCGTTCAGGCAGTCCTCACCATCAACTCCTGATCCGACGTGGCCCCTATGGAATTCAGTTGGTTCCTGCAACCTGTTAAGGAAGTGATCTATTTGCTCTCCCTTCTGCATCTATTACGAACACAGCGAATTCTCCAGTAGCATCTTCCTCTGCACGGAAGTGCCCTGATACAATGTCATCAAGTGTCCCACATCTCATTTGTCGTATTCTTCTCGGCAATATGCTAAACTACATGATCCTTGACCCCATCAAGGATTATGCACTTTGCCTTGGTCATCGTATCCTCATCCTTTTCGTTATCAGCTGGGTCGACTGGGATAGCCATGGTTCTCAAGGTGAAGGCCTTGATGCGATGTCTATCTAGAACAGACAAGATCCTGGCCTTCCAAATGACAAAGTTGGACGCCCCATCTAGCCTGTCCTGATCCCTCAGTCCATTCATGGCCATCTCTACTATTCTTTTTTACTCCTCTGAGTCTCTACTTCCTTCCTAGAAGTTCTCTCTCCGACTCACTCTGAGTCTCTACTTCCCTCCTGAAAGTTCTCTTCTAGAATCCCTCTGAGTCTCGATTTCCCTCCTGGAAATCCTTTTGCCAATAGTCGAATCGCACCTCTCCGATCTCCTTTGCTCCTGCAACACTAATCTGGATTTCTTGGCTAGAAATCCGTCTAGGTAGCGACTCCCTTCTACCTTGGTTTTGTCTCGTTAGGTATTGTTCTGCCTCAACAACAACAGCACCCCACCAGCTTCACACTCCACAATCTACCCACAGCTTCCTATGCCCCAGCAACTAAAGAACTGAGCCTCTAGGCTTTGCGCAATCCGAGCTGTGGTTGAATCACTCCACTAGCCAACTGCGTCACTCCTACTTCGCTGAGGAGGATGACGTGGCTCTTCGTGAGCCTCTTCTGCCTCTCAATGCTTCTGCGTTGGCCCCTTCTCTAGCTCGAACTGATGATGCAGGCCCTCTTTGTCACCCCTTCTATGCTGCTTTCTGCTTAGGAACAACCCCTGTCACTCAAGACAGTTGTTTTTGCTGCAAATTCTCTGATTCACCGAGTGCCTTCAACTCTCCTATGATCTGCAATGCTCTGATACCATGTTGAAATTTCTAAGTCTAACCCGTTAGAAATTTTTCTGCACTATCTGGTTTATTTCTCCTACTTGTTTGATTATTGAACAAATTATTTAACCATATAAATACTGAAATAAATACAATGCAGTCTCAACCATCTACAGATCATCAACTGAAAGAAATAGACAAACACACAAGGGACACCGTTATTTTTGGACAATTGTCCTCGGAAAAACCCAACTTGGGAAAACCGGTGCAGCAGTTCTAAGGGTTTTATTATTAACTTAGTATTCTTGAGTACAACTGGGTGCCAAACTGGCTCACCCTACAGAGAAATCAATCTAGCAGTAATACCTCTCTTCGGAAGCAGATATTTTGAAAGTCTGCTCCACGAAACTCTCTCCAGCACCTCTCTGAGGCTCTGCATCAACCCTCCTATCTTCTGTGTCAGCGTGAAACTCTCTGCGTCAACCCTCTGATGCTCTACGCAGCCTTTTTGGCCCTTTGCGTCACCTCTGCAGCCTCTGTGTCACTCACGTAGGCTCTCAGGCCCTCTGCGCAGTCACTCTGGCCTTTGCGTGGCTCCAACTGGCTCTGCGTCTACCTCTGCACTGTCTTTCGGCACTATCACTGCCTCTCTACCTCTCTGCTATGCACTCACTGCCCCTCACTATAACTCTGATCACTAGTTCGATTTCTCTTAGCAAACCCCGCTCTAAAAAATCGAACTGACTGATCAATTTTGTGTATCTCCAACTGACCCTCAACCCTCCTCTTATACTTTTTCTGTTGAGTCTTCAACGGCCGAGATTAAATCTCTAATCAACGGATAAGATTAGATTTGGCTTGATCCATGTCATTTAGAACCTTCTAACTCAGTTTTATATTAATACCCATTAATATTTTTATTTTCCTAAGTTTAGACTTAGGAACCCATTAAAAATATTAATTATTTGAATGTCTCTCTCACTGGGTAGAATTTCCCCAAACCATTTCTAGGTCTTGGAAATCTCATGTGCTTTAGCCTCTCCACCAATTTTCATGGCTAGAGCACATCCGATGCTACCCCAAATCAACAGAGAAATGGGAAAGAGTAGGAGATAAGATAAGGTAATTATATTAATGTCCAATAAATGACCATAAAAGTAGGTCAAGGGGACTATTGAGTACAATGATGTCAATACAAAGCAAGAGTACCAAAATGCCTCTTATATAAAGAATAGGAAGTGAAGCAGGAGATCTATGCTAAAACAATGAGAGGGAGATATATAGAGAGAGGATCCAAGAGATGGATCATGGTCCACTAGATATATCTCTCCTAACATTTGAGGTCGAAAAAAACTCGATAGAATAATGTCCAAAGGAAGAGTTGAGGGAGGGCCTGGGTTGCTTATTATGTTGTTGTCTAGAAAAGGTAGTCTGTCACTGATGTATGGGTGATTTCATTTGCCTGCTAGTAAGAGATCTAGACTGTCAATGTCTCTAAGGTCTCTAGGGAGGAGGGATGGCCCCTCATGTCTGCATCTAGAGTCAGATGCAATGATATTGTTAGTCTGTCTCTTGATGTCCCTAGTTAATGGGAGCATCGAGAAGACAAAAGTAATCTACTAAGTGGGATCTAATACAGGGGACTAGAGAATATGGGCATGAAGTCTAAGGGCCTTTTGCATGTAAAAGGCTAGACATTTCTAGCCTAGTTACAAGAAGAAATTGGATAGGGTCTAGATCCCCCTAAACAAAAAGATGAAATCTCCAATAGATCTCATAATAAATGGGGCCGCCGAATATAAGTGCTCCTCCATCTCAACCTCACAAAAACGATATAGCTAGCAAATCCTCTCTGCCCATATAGTCGAGTGGTCCATCTCAACTCAAACTCTATGTGAGCCCACTTGAAACTGGCCTAGGAGGATGCAAAGAGATCGCACCCAATGATGAGAAGTGTATGGGGGTTGGAAAATGAGTATTGACAGAGACCTAAGGGCCAACCCTTAAGAGGTGATTTTATAAGGCTTCTACTCGAATCTTGGCACCAAGAAGGCTCAACGCTAGCCCTAGAAGGGCTCACGCATGGATGACATCATCATTTTCTCTCCTATGGCTCACACGTGTGGGCAAAAGTTCAGTTTTATCATTGGCTACTAGGTCGACTTGTGATCTAGCTTATGATTAGCACATTATTTTATTATTTTGAGGGGCATTAGGCTAACTTAGACATTCGAACTCCTTGTATAAATAGAGGAGACTCTCATTGTAGCAAATCATCATCACAACTTGTGTAATTCGGCCTCTTGAGCTAATTCGACCTTCTTTTCATGAGGAGAATTCAAATCTATGAATGCATTTTGACATTTGGAGTTGATTTGTTTATCTTTGGAGTTATTCTTTGGATCAAATGGATGGATTCTCTTTGCGTGTTATCTTGTAAATGTAGCTACCATCGAATATCTATTTTCTATGTGTCTAATGTATGGAATATGTTGAAACAAGATTTTGCTATTTGCGCCCTAATTTGTTCAAAATTTATTAAATGCTATCTAGATGTCACTATTGCATGCATTACTCATGAATAACATGTGAATAAATATCCTAGTGGTGATCTTTTACTAGCTCTCCTATGAATATTCCATTATTCGTTGCATAGCTAATTGTTTGAGTTTTGGTGCTAAGGCATCAAGATTTCGGCCTCCTTGGAAACTTATCAGTTGTCCTATCAAATCATAGAATCCATACTCCCAAGGAATAAAGGACTCATCCATTTTATTGGAGATCAAACACATCTCTTACCCATAAACTCTTCTCTATTTAATTCGGCCCCTTTAAGGCCAAGCTCACTAACTAGAGCTTGGTGTGAATCCCTAAGCAAAGAATATTTTTGGCATTGAAGAGCCTAAAATCAAGAGTGTATTTGCCACAAAATCTCTCCTTTTGGTGGGCATCCACTTCAATCTTGTCCATAAATTTCTTTGCCCTAGGGTAAACCCTAGTCTAGTCTTGCTACAATTTAGGGGTTTGTTTGAGGGTTTCATGTGCCTTGATCTTGCTCCTATACATTGTTGGAAACCCTTTCTCCTTGCCTTTGACCTTTGGTCATCCCAACACTCAACATATCAATAAAACCTTTGGTCCCATGCCTCATCTAATAGGCCTCTATCAAGAAAGTGAATTGCCTCCTACGGGAGCCTTGAGCCTAAATTGTGTTTTTCTTAAGGAAGGCCTCCTTAGGTCACCTTGTTCCCTAACCCTAGAATATCTATTAGGTGACCTCACATATGGAGACACCTCCCTAAGCAAAGAATATTTTTGGCATTGAAGAGCCTAAATCAAGAGTGTATTTGCCACAAAATCTCTCCTTTTGGTGGGCATCCACTTCAATCTTGTCCATAAATTTCTTTGCCCTAGGGTAAACCCTAGTCTAGTCTTGCTACAATTTAGGGGTTTTGTAAAGTTTTGTAGATGTTCTATGCTAAGAGCAATTTCACTTTTCTCACAGCAATCATACAAGTAGTTAAGCAAAATGCAGATAGAACATATAAGCAGATCTTACAGAAGACAAATCAGAAACAGGAAAAATGTGTGTGTTCGTTTCGGCGGTCAACAGGATGCTTCAACCAGCAAAGTCTCCTTTGGTCAGCCAGCCCAGCATGTGTCACAACAACCCTCCAACCAGTAGATGAGTCAACCCAAGTCAATTCTACAAAAGTCAACGATGTCCTGAAAAGTCAACGCATGGGCAGCAAGCTAAAAGTCAACGCAGCAGCAAAACGGTCAACCCTTTGACCTCGATTTTTGTGCCAGGTAGTACGGCCTTCAAAAATCGAACCTTCCACAAATTTTCAGCTTGATTGGACCAAGCATTGACCAAAGTCAATGCTAGTCAAACTTTCTGCGAAACCCTAGCAGCAGAAAATCGTACTACAGCTCAGCCGTACGGTTTGTCCTCTTCGTCCTTCCCACGTGTGGCTGAAATTCGTCCTCCAGGTAGCTCGTACTCTTTAGGATGAGAGAGGAAGATGTGAGTTGTGTTGTGATGAAATTCTCTCCAACTTTTTCTGTATTTATATCCATCAATGAGGGTGTGTGACACATCTGTTGGCATGTGAGCCTACATTACAAAACTGGCTGACCTTGCACATATAATTTATTAAGAATAATAAATTCAAAATATAAGTTCTGCTCATCGGATTAAGACTATTTTTATATGGATTTTACACCTCTCAGAAAGAGGAATCCAACAAAAATATTAGCCTCTTAATCTGAGCATCAGAACATGGAGCTTGGACCTAGTTGTCCAAATTTAACAGGTTTGTTTGAGGGTTTCATGTGCCTTGATCTTGCTCCTATACATTGTTGGAAACCCTTTCTCCTTGCCTTTGACCTTTGGTCATCCCAACACTCAACATATCAATCAAACCTTTGGTCCCATGTCTCATCTAATAGGCCTCTATCAAGAAAGTGAATTGCCTCCTACGGGAGCCTTGAGCCTAAATTGTGTTTTTCTTAAGGAAGGCCTCCTTAAGTCACCTTGTTCCCTAACCCTAGAATATCTATTAGGTGACCTCACATATGGAGACTCCTCCCATTGGTGAAAACCCATAAAAAACAGTGGGTTTTGGCTGTGGTGACAGTGGGCCATCACCCTATTGTTGTCACTTGGTCTAGTATTAGCCTTGTAGGGTGCCCTTCTCCAAGGCCTACTAGATTTTGCGGCAACAAAGCTGAACATATTATGAGAAGATTCCTTAATATTAGGTTCTTCATAAAATCTCATATCTTCAGGCATTTCTTTAATATATGATGACCATATGGCATATACATCAATGAAGGATAATAGCTACACTACCTCTCCTTTCATATCCTCTCTACATCTAGGAAATTCTGCCATCACTGCAACTGCTCCCACAAGGCCAGAAGGTGGCTTAAATACCATTGTTATGAACCTAACTACAACTTTTCTATTATAACTAGAGGAAACACACAAAATCAATCTGGAAATCTAAAGCTAGTAGATCACAGACAGTAGTAAAATAAGCGGTAAAAGCATTAAATCAACATCTTCATCTTGAACAAGAGTAGATTCAGCACCAAGCATTGGTAGTTTGACAGCAGAATTTTTGACAGTACAATCAACAGAGTTCAACAACATTACCGCAGCTAAAAACCCATAAATATCATATAGCTCAGTAAATCAGTAATAAAAACATAAACTTTCCCAAGCAGTTATGGTCACCAACTCATTTCCAGATTATCCAAGGCAGAATGGATGATGCTCTTGTCCCAGCTTGGTGTCC
This sequence comes from Pinus taeda, assembly GCA_000404065.3. Taxonomy (NCBI): domain Eukaryota; kingdom Viridiplantae; phylum Streptophyta; class Pinopsida; order Pinales; family Pinaceae; genus Pinus; species Pinus taeda. The sequence continues at coordinate 91,131 of APFE031025438.1, read as the reverse complement.
TATAAACTACCTACAAGAAACCAAAGCTCTACACCCATATTTGCATTATCCACACTCATATATAATCAAAGCGAATAAAAAAACCACCAGCATAAAATCTGTAGTTGACTGTAAACACGAGACCCATAACCACGCACTTGGTTAACAAAGCTTATCCACAATAATATATTAAATATCCACCACTACTAAGGGGTGGTTGAGGTCCGAGGGTAGGTGGCCCGACTTAGAAAGCCATCAATTGTAACAAATCTATCCCTTAATCCCATCTAACACAAAACTCGTTATCTTCATTGTTGAGAATGATAAATTATAACGGATGTGAGCAACATCGTTGTGGTCAAAAAATTTCAATGATTGTCAAAGATAGCAAGGTCAACTTCAAAGCAATCGCAGTCGAAGCCAATAAAAAGTAGAAAAAGAAGAATAATTAGAATGGCACAAACACAGTTACTGACATTGAAGTCAAAGCCCATAATCGACCTCAACTAGCATTGATAACTGAACTAACTAAAACCTAATCAACCTGTATAGACGAGTCAGTTAACAAGCTGAAGAAATGAAGGTCAAACTTCATGCACTGTAAGAAGATTAGACATGATGAAGATTGCTGGATCTTACAACCAAATAAATAACCAACTACTACAACTACAAACAATTTACAAATTCCATCCCTGTACATGTGCATATACAAATACACGTGTGTGGACGAAGTTTTGTTTATCTAGATTAATTTATTTCTAATTTATCCTTGAGTTTCAGTTAAATAATGTTAATTAAAGTGAAATTCAATGAAATTGAATCATTTTTATGAAAATTTGCCAATTATGAGTTAGAGCTAATTTTGCAGGTTATTATTTGATTTTTATAAACCCTCTTGCATAAAAGAACCATAGAATTCAGTGCCATAGTCTATCTGTTTTAGGTTTTTGGAGCTTTTCTAGGCATATTTCTCAGTCAAATTTGCCCTGAATTTGGCAAGGATTAATTGCAATCACAAGTGTGAGCTGTGAACTCTCCACAACCCAAGTAGCACAAGTGTGAGCTGTGAACTCTCCACAATCCAAGTAGCACAAAGGTTTTCAAGGGTGCTGAATCCACATTTGTAGCTAAAGATGCATTTTAAACAACAAAAGATCGCAATTTGACCGAAAAATGTTTTGTCAGATTGCAGCCAAAAACTCCAAAACTTATAATAGTTAGAAAACGCCCCCCAATTCAGTAGATTCATTTTTCAAAAATATTTTTGAAGTTATTTTCTTGAAATAAGATATTTAGGAAGTTCAGAACGCAAGAGGAAATCTCTTGGACGAATTTTGTATTATTGTTTTATTATCAGCAGTCATAGTTCAGCTGTCTAATTCTTAGAGACTTGTCCATTCGACAAGCCAATTCTCGGTGATTTCATTGTCTGGATTAATTCTGTATTTGTCGATTGCTAAAAAGGAAGTTTCAGATGGGATCTCCTAAGGTTTTAAAGATATTAGTAAATTTCATTTCTCTTTTCATAATTTTCGGCTAACGTTGCAAAACTGCGAATAACCCGGCAAGGGTTTGGGTATAAATTCATCGATCTAATTTATTGCTAGCTTTTTTGTTATTTTTGGGTTATTTTTCTATAATTTTAGGATCTGAAACTACTAAGCTCATTGAGTGAGCCACAAAACTGAGCTTAAGTGGTTTCATGACAGGAATAGTTGAGCTTCTGTTGATGTTTGTGGTAGGTCTCTATTTTGCAGGAAAAGGAGTACTTCACGAAAAGCAAAGCCAGAAGAAGGAAATGACTTAAAACAATATCTTAGGACTGCAGGGAAAGAACTGAGATCGAAACTTGATTTCTCCATTGAACATTGATTAAGCGATAAAAAAAATCATTTCTAAGATCCGGATTTAAGCATTTTCGGGATCAGAATAACAACCTATTGTTGTAAATACATAAGCTCAAAAATCAAGTGTGGAAGATATACTGGTCTTCGGACAGAAAGGAAAAATACAACAAAACTACAAATTAATAACGTAGGAACATGCCATTAACAAGCGCATACAAGGGCATCAGTTGCAGTGTAGGGCCGTATGAATAAGCTAGTAAGCTGATTCTGGAGCCAGTGCCGCTCTTCTTTGCTTCAATCCAGTAAGGCTTGATTTAGATGAATTTGACTAGCTAGATTCGGGTAGAGAAGCCAGAGAAGTGAGTAAGCCAGTGGACATAAATGACCAGAAAATGCAAAGTATGCAGAAAGAAGGAAATGACTTAAAACAATATCTTAGGACTGCAGGGAAAGAACTGAGATCGAAACTTGATTTCTCCATTGAACATTGATTAAGCGATAAAAAAAATCATTTCTAAGATCCGGATTTAAGTATTTTCGGGATCAGAATAACAACCTATTGTTGTAAATACATAAGCTCAAAAATCAAGTGTGGAAGATATACTGGTCTTCGGACAGAAAGGAAAAATACAACAAAACTACAAATTAATAACGTAGTAACATGCCATTAACAAGCGCATACAAGGGCATCAGTTGCAGTGTAGGGCCGTATGAATAAGCTAGTAAGCTGATTCTGGAGCCAGTGCCGCTCTTCTTTGCTTCAATCCAGTAAGGCTTGATTTAGATGAATTTGACTAGCTAGATTCGGGTAGAGAAGCCAGAGAAGTGAGTAAGCCAGTGGACATAAATGACCAGAAAATGCAAAGTATGCAGAAAGAAGCATACACAGAAGATATTATTGTAGGAGAAGTTTCTATTCCGAAAAAGTCACACAGGAATTGCACTTGGGACCGACTGCTTGAAATGGCACCGGGGTGGAGGGGAGGAACATGTCTCTAGGAGGATTTCAACCTTAGCGAGGCGAATATCACCATTCCCGTATCAAACCAAAACCCCCTGATGGTTCTGATACTCATAATTTGCTATGCAAAGCATAAACAAGATGTGGAATCTTTCAGCGCATAATCTGTGTAGAGACTTGATAGAGCTCAATATAATTCTTAGACTGGAAGAACATAGAACAGTAGTCATTATCCAACAACCTCCCCTCGACCACACCCCACCACCCCGGCTGCATTTGCTCGGCAGGTATATTGCATCCATTAAAATAGACTGTAATAGACTGTATGGATGAGTAATAGTTTACCGCTAAAAGCGATGCCATAGCAGGCGACGACACAGGTTTGAATGACAGTATTTTCCTGCCTGGTGAAAGGAGTCGTCCATATCCCCAGCTTTGACATAATCCCCGTCCATGTTTTCACCAGGAAAAATCCCAGCAATCCAGCAGCCACATTGAGAGAAGGAATCACTCCCACAGTCAGATTCAATTTATGCGTGATAATGCAAAATAACCCTCCAAGAACAATGCTCACCACAATGCCCCGGACAGTGATTTGTTCTTTCCATGGTGGCGGTACCTCTAAATCCTTGTCACCTCCACTTCCATGTTTGTCTGCGTCATCTAATAATGGCATACACACTTCCGAGGCAGTAGCCTCCTTGCCCATTTCCACCTATTTCCCTCAAACCTTCACGGAGAGTAATTCGTCATGCGTCCTGCTAAACCTGGGAGATTTTTACTCTGTTGCTATAGGGGAACCTGGGAACGAATGTGTAGAAAGTGGGAACCCTTTCAACCTAGAACTGCACTGCACCGCACGGCACCAATATGCAATAATTGAGATTTAACAGAATGAGCTGTCACCAAAAAAAATCAGCATGGAACCAGGAGGGGAGATGACAGGAAGGATGAGATGGTAAAAATAGATGGCTTTAATTTAGTTCATGACACTACCATGTCCCGAGGCCGAGGCCGAGTTGTGAGTTGCGGTTCTACCCCGTTCCGAGGCCGTGTTGTCACGTGCCATTCAGAGAGTGCCTAAATCTTCAATTTTTATTATTTGTAATAGATTCCGAGCCAAAATTGTAATGATTTGTGGGCATGGATCAACTATAACTATGGTGGAAAGTGACTTTATATGTTTTCGAAAAAGTGGAATATTCTTTTGCAAAGCTTTTCCCGATTAGTGAGCGAAATTGCAACCTTCATTTCAAATTCCGTTCTAAAATAAAATATTAACAGTGAACTTTCATTTCAAATGCCATATTAAGTGGCAACTTCAGTTATTTATAAATTAGTTGTAGTTCAGTTATATACTTTCGCATTCAAAAAAGATAGTCATAAGTTTTAACATTAAATTATTTCATGAAGGTGTCAAGTTGGTCTAACTACTTGTATTTCTCCCAATTTTTTCTTAACTTTTGAGCCTGTATACCTCGATTTGAGGCCAAATAAGAAGGAGATTTTGTTGATTGGTTATATGCATAAAATATTGTATTGGTTGATGTGTCCTTGCCAAAAACTTTGCTTTAACCTAAAATTTGTTTATCGGTTATAGTGTCAAACTAATACTAAAGACTAAAATCGATTACTATAGTCCCTGCCAGCCCCGAAGGGACTAAAAATCAAAATCCACATAAAATAACAAATGCCATATAAAATCAAAATCCATATAAAATGACAAATGCAGTAGCTCGTACCTATCACTTAATTTAATATAATTAATTCAATTAAAAAATAATTTAAATATAATTTAATTAAATTAAAAAAAATAAATATAAAAATAAATAAACAATAAAAATAAATATCTATATGTTGATTACATAGTTATAACTAATTATCATTTTATATTAAACAGTATATGATCTTAATAATATTATTTTGTCATCACCAAAAGTAAAGAATATGATTAATTATTATATTTAATTAAATATATACATATAATGCAACTTTTTGGAGGCTTTCCAGTCAAAATCCAGTAGCAATTTAACTGGAATCACAAGTTTGATAGCTAGTTTCTGCATAATAAAGCGTACCCAGGGGTTTTTCAGGGTGCTGAATCCAAATATGTAGTTTAAAATTCATTTTAAATAATACAAAATCAAAGTTAACCTCAATTTTTCTCCACGGATTCTGACACTGAAATCTCGAAAAAGTCGCCATTATAGACAACTCCTTTTAATATATATATTATATATATATTATATTATTATATATATATATATATATTTAATATTATAATTAATAAGTCATGAATATAGATAAAATCTATAATTTCATTTGAAATGTAAATAATAATAAAAATTTAAATAAACTTTTTTATAAGTAACACCAAAAGTAGAGCGGAAAAATCGAATTGTGTGCCCTGCTCTAGCTAGGTCAAGCCGCCTGCGATCAAGCCTCGCCCTTCGGCTCATAGCCATGGCCCCTCCGTAAGCTTCACTGGAGGTGGTCGCCGCTCAACAAGCCTTCTCCGCTCTAGTAAAGTCTTTACCTCCTCAACGGCCACGCCTAGCAATCTCCAAGTTCGTAAAGAAGCTCGATGTCCTGCAAGAAGTTAACCTACCTCTAACTCTACCTTGTATGGCTGCCCTTTCTTTAGCAAAATGAGGTCTCATTGGGCAATTCACTGGCCTCTAACCATCTCCAAAGACAATGCAAAGATGGGTCGAATGAAACTGGTCTTACAAAATCCAAGGCAAAATCTCCATCTTATTCTGTGGAAAAGGATATTTCACCTTCCATTTTGAGACAAGAGAAGATAAAGATTTAATCTTCAGAAACAGACCTTATTTTATGGATTCCAAAGGTCTATACCTTAATAAATGGACCCCGGACTTCGATCCTGAGCTGGACATTCTGAGCGTTGTCCCAGCCTGGGTTCGACTTCCTCATCTTCCTCTCCAATGTTGGGGAGATGAATTTGTTCGAGCGATCAGGAACGTTGTGGGAAGACTCATTGATCGCAGTGAGCCAAAAGACAACATGCAAGCATGCGCCCGCATATGCATAGAAGTGGATCTAGGCAAAGGTCTTCCAGAGGCCATCAAGCTCAAGGTGGACGATTGGACCCACATCCAGCAATTGGACTACGAACAAATTCCATTCAAATGCAAGGTATGTCATGAATATGGACATTTTGCCAATCGCTGCACTAAACTAGTTGATTTAGAAAATGCTTCGCAAGATGAGCAATGGGAAATAGTCAAGAAAAAAAGAAAACAGCCCCCATCTCCAAGACATTTCCTGAATCTAGCCCTTCCATTCGTATCCCTCCCATCCCCTCCACCTCATCCCTCTCTAACTCTTCCCTTCCTCCACTAGACCACCCCCCCACCCCTTCCTTCATCATCTAACCCTTTTCATATCCTTACCCCCCCAGAAGATAATCCCCCTCCCCCGTGCCCCAAGTTGATGCCTCTGATCCCACCCCTCCACTGGTTATTTCCTCCTCCCTCTCCCTAGATCCACCTTCATCTAGAATTACCAGGAGCAACTCGAAAGAGCATGGTGCAACTTTGGACGCACATAAGAAGAATGGGCCAAGAAGGAAGTCTGTCAAGCAGCAAAGAGATGAACATGCCCAGGAGGATATTGCCATGGGCACTCATAATCCCATAGAGTCATATATCTTGGGGCAACATGATAAAGATATAGTACATAAGGAGCAGGAAGGGCAAGCAACTCTCTGTACCCCTCATTCTCAATGATGAAAGCCCTTTCCTGGAATAGTAGGGGACTAGGGCATCCCTCCAAAATAGTTGCCTTAAAAGATCTAATAAAACATGAGAAACCTGGAATTTTATTAATCCAAGAAACGAAACAAGGACAACAAGAAATGAAAGGGATTTTTGGTCAACAAAAGCAGTATAATGGCAGCGTCTGTAAATCAAGGGGAGCTTCCGGGGGAATCGCAACCCTCTGGGATCACAACATATAGAGTCTCATAACGGACACAATCAGCCATTACTGGATAAAGATTGTTTTAGAGAGCACTACAGATAGCCAAAGCATAGTTATTTACAATATCTATACCCCAAACCATTACAGAGACAAAGAACAGTGTTGGGACACCCTCAAAGAAAATATAGATGGAGAAGAAAATAGTAGTATTATTTTGGGGCAATGTTGCACGAAGCGAAAGCGAAGCAGGGACGTCGAAGCGTCATTTTCCAAAATCTAGGAAGCGAAGCATCCGCAGAAGCGTCTGCTA
>APFE031025438.1:54171-65436 GCA_000404065.3 Pinus taeda | reverse complement strand
GGTATAGCGGGTCCGACTGGGGATATGGGACTAGTTTCCCAATTCAGTGTGTGTGTGTGAGAGAAAGATGGGTATTTTTGTTCTAAATGGAATACTTCTGTTCTAATTCTAATCTAATGCTATGCTGTTGTATTCTAATAAACAAAAAAAAACATCGAAATTTATGCTAACCCGGGGTGTGATCTTTCTTCTATGCGATCTAAAAAGATTTCAAACAATAACTGCTAATAAAGATCATTCAGCTATCATAAGAAAAGAATTCAATAAATATGAACTACTTCGTATAAGTTAGACGAAACAGTTGTGAAAAACTTATCACATAAATGAGCTATTCATACACTAAGCATAAATAAATAGCTATCACTGTACAAAAGTGCCAAATGATAAATCAGGCATCCATGCTGTAATATATAAACAACTGAAAACTGAATATCACTTTAACGCATAAGCAGAAATGGTTAAGAGATAAAAGTACCATTTGTAACTAGTCCTACTCATGAGCTTCAGGCAACAATTGATTTATCTCATCTTGATTTAACATCCACTAAGAGTACATAAGTGCAACATCAGTAGCAGATATCAAATGCAAATATCAAATAAACCTTGTTCCATTCATTCACCAAAACCTCCTCTGAGGGTGCAAAAGTGCATGTTTTGAGGACAAGTTTTTGATCAATTTCTAGACCTTTCTCTAAATGCATGAGAAGGGTTTAAATACTACTAACTAAATAACTTATTTACAGAAATTGAGGATTTGGTTTAAATGACCGTCCTTTTTGTAAGCAAAACTATTTCTAAAATTAAATCTACTATCTAACTATTTCTAAATTTGCTCCTTAATGTCGTAAGCATTCAGTGTTTTCCTGAGTGGAGTCGGCTGATTGTCTTTCGTCTTTGGTTGAGTTAAGCAAACATAATCGACAAGAGCTGGCATTATCTTCTCAGTAAAATTGATGATATACTTGAGAGTCATCCAATGACTATGTGACATTACCATGTATACCTGGTAAAAATCCCATTTCAACTTGGTTAACCCTTGGACTACTTCTGCTTTTCCTTTAGTCTTCTGTTTCCAATTTGTTTCTATCGCTGCTTTCTTGCAATTTTTGGGGCTTGCAGGTGACTGAGTAACTAGGAGCCTTCCTTTTCGAGCAAGTTTTCTTAGCGATGCGCGATTAGTGCTAACGCTAATCGTGCATCGGAAACTGCCTCTGTTTCTTGATACGGGCTTCCCTGATGCGTTTTTCGCCTCTTGCGCCTTTTTCTCTCATTTGGTATAAAGCTCAAAATTTGTAAAAATAGTGATTCTGCGAGCTCTTGACCCTAAGCATTAAACCGCATGTTTGTGGTATCAACATCGTTCAGTACCCATTCAACCATGGCTGTATATGAGAAATCTATGATGGATGCCTCATAAGAGTTCTGCGGCTCTTTTTCTCCTTTAAGTGGATTAGGTGTGCCTTCCGAAATGGACATTGGAGTGTTGCCTTTCCTCCTCATAGTTTTCTACATATTGCCTTGTATAACGCTTCGTCCTTCTTTCCTGCAGTTTACATTTGAGGTGGAAGTAATGATAAAAATAATGACAGGAAAACTTTAAATGCTGAAGATATGCAAAACATGCCACCTTACGTGAACTAGTTCTTCGAAAAACACAACACCATACTTCATTAACAACTGGCAACAACTCATTAATTCGCATTAAAATGCATGACCAACTCTTGGCTGAAAAAGTTTTCTCGAATAATGAGTCAGAACCAACTGCAATGGAGAGGTCCTGTGGTTTTGCTTTGCGATATCGCAGAGTGCTGTATCGCAAATCGCAATTTCATCGTGTTGTTTTATCGCAAGGTCACAGTATCGCAATATCGCAACATCGCAACTTCGCAGTGTCGCAGTATTGCAGTGTCGCAGTATCACAGTATCGCAGTGTCGCAGTATCGCAATATCGCAGATCATTATAATCCTTATGTGTAATTCATGTGATTTTTACAACGCGCGATATGCAATATCGCATATCGGCGATTTTAGAGTTTTTCAATGTGAGTGCTTCTTTAACGTATGCGATGCGATGAAGTTTCGCGTCTCGCGTCGTAATCTCGCATTTTTTTATCATTTTAGAAGGTACCCTATCATTCTTTGCGCGATGTGATATCCCTTAAGGAGTGAATTTACTTTCTTCATTATGAAACTTAGGTTTTTAGATTCTTCAAAGGTATTTTCCTAAGTCCATGATGTTGTAAGTTTCATCTAAAAGGAAATATAACACTAGTTGATTTTTTAATTTTTTTACTGAGAGTCCCCACTTATTTAGTATTAGCAATAACACTTCATAAGGAGGGGGGTTGTTGGTGGCCACAACACCTTCCCACTGGTGGTTTTGAATCCACGTCTAAAAATTCAATCCCAGATGAGTCCTTGTTTATGATTTCGTCATCTGACCCTTGGTATGGAGACATCCTTGTATATCTCTAGACCCAAAATTTCTGGTCTAATACCTCTTGCTCCGAGCAGCAACATATTCTATATCAATCCAAAGATTATATAATCATTGGCGACACCCTCTATCACCGTGGTATCGATACCGTTTTCTGAAGGTGCATCACCCATGAGGAGGCAAAGAAAGTCCTTAATGAATTACACACATGGGCATGTGGTGGTCATTTATTTGGTTATGCTACCAAAAAAAAAACAAAACCCTACATGCTGGTTACTTTTGGCCCACCATTTTTCACAATTTATTCTTGCTGTCCAAAAGTGTCATTCATGGTAGATTTTTTATCATAAGACCCGTGCTCCACCCACATCTATGCATATTTTTGTCGATGTAGGTCCTTTTGCGAAATGGGATATCGATTTCATGACATGTAACCCTCACTCAGTCGGGGGGCATAACTATATTATTATGTTGTTTACTTTACCAAATGGGCTAAGGCGATGCCTACATTTAACAATACCGGTGAAACAATTGCATATTTCTTTTTCAACCATGTCATCACATGGTTTTGTGTTCCGCGAGCCATAGTTACAGATCACAGAAAGCATTTCCAGAATCATATGATGACTAAACTGACTACCAAGCTACAACTTTCCCATGAAAGTTCCACTCCCTACTATCCATAGGCGAATGGACAAGTTGAGGCAATCAATAAGGTTCTTAAAACTATGCTTCAATGCATAATAGGGGTCCATAAATTGGACTGGCATTTGCTTCTTTTTGCTACCTTATGGGCATACCAAGCCTCCATTAGGACAACTACCAGATTTACATCGTTTCAGTTAGTTTATGGTGTGGAAGCTATCCTTCTGATAGAATGTGAGATTTCGTCATTGAAACTGGCTATAGAACTTCCTACCACTTCTGCAGAAGGAACATATTTTACATCTTACGTGCTTAGATGAGACACAACATGATGCTGCTTTATCTAATGAAGCTCATAAGAGATGTATCAAGGTGTAGTATGACAAGAGTGTCAAGCCTTGTGTCTTCTCAGAAGGAGACCTTGTTGTGATTTACGATCAAGAATATGATAAATTAGGTTCAATAAAGTTCAAGACAAAGTGGCTAGGCCCATATATTGTCAAATGTGTTCTTACAAAAGGGGCATGTGAGCTAGTATATTTTGATGGAGTTCCATTGGCGCAGTCTAGAAATGGGTTGTACCTTATAAAATACTATGCTTAATTTTGCGTAGTACACTATGTACATGATGTATATAGTCATGTTGAGTGTGTTTGCAGTGTGTCCCTTAAGAATTTGCTTCCATTTTTGTTAATATCGTTTACATTTAGTTTGTAGATGTTGGCATCCTTGGAACCATTTGTTGGTTATGTTGATGGTTCTAGTCGTATTACTCGGAACTTATCTTCCACAACGTGGGCCATAATCGCTCCAGATGGAGAGTTAGTGAGTCTATAATGTAATTGTCTCGGACGCTCTACCAATAACATCGTTGAGTATAACATAATGATCGAACTACTATCTAATGCTATTTCACATGGTATCCACCGTATAGTCATCATATTGGACTCATGTCTTGTAGTACTACAATTCACTAATGTCTACTTAGTTAGAAGTCCAACTATGCTTCACATGTTCTTAAGGGTTCGCCTTCTAGAAAGACATTTTGATTACATCCAATATAAATACATTTCTAGAAATCTAAATACATTGATAGATGCATTGGCTAATCATGTTTTAGATAGACATTTGCAACACATGTAAATAATCAATACACATCACATCAATTGAAAGCGATAATAGAAATGTAGGAAACACTGAATATAGTTATATATAAATGTTTGGTTTTACAAAATTTGTGCCTGAGACACATATGGACACATGACCTATCACATCCAAAAATATACATGCAAATATGGTAGTATGCCTCCTAGTAGCTAATTATAGTGCTCATGCTAACATGCCACTGCAGAAGCTATCTTGCGCAGTAGCTTACCGCTACACCCTAGCACCCCAATAGTATGTCGTTGTTATCGCATAGGAAGTTGTTCGACCATGGTATTAGCTATGCCATGTGTCAACCCCTCCATATGACACTCTACCTTTGCAAGGGTCTCTGTTATGTTGAGATCCTGTAGTACTTCCTGTCCTACTGTAACAACTCGTACTCGTGTTGGTGCCGATTGTGGGTCTCCAGCTCATTGGAGATATGAGACACCCACAAGTTGAACGGGTGCAATATCTGCATGTGAAAATCAATAGTTTTGGAAACATCAAAAAGCACAAAAAAAACTCAAAATAAAAAATGGTCAAAATATCTTAGTTATAGCACCCCATTGGTCTCCCTTAGGAAGCGCGAGCTCTGGGTCTCCGTGGAAATCCACCCCTGCGTATGGATAATCATCCACCATGATAAATTTCATGCATAACCATCTGAAGAAAACCGGTGTGAAGCTCATGGACAATGGATATGCATGATGAGACATGAGATCTATCCACCTCCTCATCTGTGGAACTCTCCCTTCAATGGGCTTGAGTGAGATATGTTGTGGCCGTAGCAATGGAATATTCTCTAAAGAAAAGGAGACCAAGATTGATCCATAGTTGAAGTTCTTTAGTCCCTAATCTTTTGCTTTAGTCAATTGTTCTTTCATGTTGACCAACACCCCCTCACTCCAGTTGAAGACAATTGACTCTATGCATTCTAGAGCATACTGCATGTATGACCTATTGGCCACATGTAGTGTAGAGCTACTTGCCAATATGGTGATAATGAACATGATTGTTCGTAGAGGAAGTCAAACCATGTCTTTTATTTTTATTTTCCCATCCTTGGTCGGATGGGCTCGAGGTCCGCAATGAGTGGCAACATAATCCTTGACTATTTCTCCTCCCCTTCTCATGCCTGTGAAAGAGATGGGAGCACCTCGTCTAGAAAAACTTGTCAAGAAATATATGTCTTATACCTTTATCTTGAGAAGATGTACTCCTAGACTGAATTCTTGCACTTGAACATCCCATGCACATACAAGATATTCAAGTAATTCCATCTGTTGCCTCATTCTAGGAAGCGAGAAGAATTTTAGTAATCCACAATTTCTTAGTGCCTGTATGGTAGCATGATCATTTGATGCATTCATATCTTGTTCTTCACGTTCTCTTTCCTACCATATCAGATGCATTTTTTAGCAATGAAGTCCTAAAACATCACAAAGAGACTCATTAGGATCAATTTCATGCAAAAAACTTGACAAGTTTTGAGAGAAACTAGTGGGACAAATTTGGGTTTTGCGTGCAACCCACCCCTCTAAGGGAGGATAGTGCATTGCAACTCCCCCTCCAATGTTAAGTCTCTAGGACCAGCGCACCTTTTGACCTTCTAGGGGTGCGTTGATCCAAGGGAGCATTATTTGTGTTGTAGGACCTCCAAAAACTTAAAAAATGTGCATGAAACTGCAAAATGGCTCCATGAAAAGAAAGAGAAAAGTCTAAGCTCCTACCTGGAAGTGACAAAACCTAAAATGATACTCTAGATTGACTAGAATTAGCTACAGAAGATCAAGAGTAAAAAGCACTGAGAGCTCCAATGTCTAATGGTAAATATGAAATGGTAAAAATGGATTGTCATTTTAGATATTTATGGTCATTTCTCCATTACTTTATTGATATTTAATGTTTGACTTTGTTGCAATTCAATTTTATCATGAAACATGTATTTTTAATCCTTTTGATGGTGTTTTGAGTAGGTCGACAAGTGTTTAACAGATTATATCATGTTTTAAATGGAATAAGATCATTTTGACCGAGAATAAACTTTTATCACTTTTTCGAGCTCTGTAAAATTATGAAAAAGGAACCCCCTTAGAGTCCTCTTTCAACCCTTTTCAAAATCCCAAAATATGAAAAGATTGTCGAGCACTTGTATTTTTGAATTCGTTAAAGTAAATGAAAATATGTCTACTCAGTATAAGTTAAACCCTTTTTTGGATTGAGATAAACTAATTAAGAAAAGGAATGCCTTAGTCGAACATGGCTAATAGGTTCTCCTAAGTATTGTTTTCTTCCTTTTTGGACTCAAAAGGCTATGTACAAAGATATCATGATGTAAATGTATTGTAACAGATGATGCTCTCGAATGGATGTTCTTGATCTTGATTTGTCACAAGGTAAAGATTTTTAGTCATCAGTTGTCATTTCTGGCTTTTCACTTTAGGGGGGAATCTGTTATAGGCCATTTTGTCGCATCTGGTCAATAGGCCTTCAAACGAGATCAATTCACATCCTTCAACATTTTGTCATCATCCCTACACAAAGCCTTAAGCACGACTCTACTAAATCCCTGAGTTTCTGCTCTTGACTGTTGAGTTTCCAAGCTTTTAAGGCCCAACGCACCCTGGCCCTTTAGGGATTAGCATTGATTACCAGGTTGACCCTCTCTACACCTACGATGATCATCAACAAATTGCTCAGTCTTGGGGGTGCGTTGATTATAGAAATTTGTATGGACTGGGGTAATTGATTAATAGAGAACGAAAGCGAAGTTTCACCATTCATATGGCATGTAAGAATCGAATCGGCCAAAAAGTGGAATAACACATATAAATGGCTATGCCCCCATGCCCCTGGGAGAGTGAGGATTACGAGTCATAGGATGAATGCCCCATTGCAATAATGGGCAAATGGTAAAAACTCAGTGGGGTGAGAAAATCTCAACCCCATGGCGAGAAAAAGATGTCTCTAGTTGAAAGATCGGGACAATTTCAGGTATAACCGAAATGTAAATGGGTAAGGTAGCAATAATATTTCCCATATTACCTTCGGACAAGGCTTCATGCACCAAAAAAGGTGTTTGAAGTGGGTACATTGGGTTATGAGAAAGAAAAGCTTCAAGACACAAAGGAATCTCACTTAGACATGAAAGAAACGAGGAACGATGATGGGCATCATTCTAAGGAGTTTTTTCAAGAGACATAACCTCAACAATACTCTCATCGGTAGACATCATATTTGCATTGAGGAGGCTAAGGTCATTGCGAAGATTTCTCATTTCCATCACCGTAAATTTAGGGAACCAAAGAAATTGAGAAGAGGCCTATTAATCTTAATAGGGATGATGGTTGGAAGACCAGTAGTTGTTGGGTTCCTGCCCTTTCCTCCTTTTTTCTTTTCCTTTTCTTGTCTGATTCCCCAGGGGATCCTCTGTTATCCCTCTTGTTTCTATTTCTCTCTTTTCATTCCCGTTTCTACTTTTATGATCTCTTAGTTTCCTTTCCCTTAGGTTAATGTTTTCTTGTATTCCCTATATATATATTGTTTTAGTTAGATATATTTTTATGTGGTTTTAGTTAGATATACATTTATTTCATTATTTTTCTTTTCTCATGGTTGATCTCCATTCTTCCCGAATTAAATAATAATTAAATATAACTAATAAAAATTGTTTATTTTAGAACTATGTTAGTTTTTAGTTAGTTACAATCTATTTAATTGATAATATACCTATTAGTATTTATTATTTTTACCCTTTGACCATTAGTTTGAATTCCCTTAAAATAATATCTACTATTTATTTGACTCCTAGTTCACTTATACTTATATTCTTAATTAAACATATACTTAAAAGAATTTTAAATCAAACTAATTTAAATATTTTAAATTAATTAAAAATGGTTTCTCAATTTAATAATATTATTTTTCTCTATGTTCCTCACCTAGTCAAATATAGCCGTTTCCTTTTAGCTGTTAGAAGGCACATCTCCCTATTTAACTTACAACTATAATCTGATTCTTCATCTTGTCCTGATGATGAACCACGTAGGTTGGTTTGAAACGTGTCGACCTAATTCTTCTGATGTGATTTCTTCTGAAAATGTTTGGATTATTCATGGAATATCTCGTTTAAAGGATCCGGAGAATCCCAAGAACCAAGCCAAGGAGATAATGAATAGGTATCTAGGTGCATGCTGAGAACATGAATTTCTGAAGCAGCCGCTGAAGCCAGGACAATTTCATGATAAGCTTGTTCTTAGGGCTTAGCGACATAGTGTCACTGAACGAATCAACTTGATCCATAGAAGGAATGATCCATGGGTCAGTAGAGTTAGAGATCATGTTGATCAAGGCAACATGTAGAGGTGGGAGAGAAAAAGTTCTCATTAAAGCAGTATCTTTGAAAATACCTTCTCCCATGCTCTCATATGGAATATCGATATTTCCCACATATGGGACGTTGCCATCTGAGGCACCGGAAGATAAAAAGGAAAGTTGTTCGATGATGACAATTTTTCCTTGATAAGGAAAACACAACACCCAAA
This sequence comes from Pinus taeda, assembly GCA_000404065.3. Lineage (NCBI taxonomy): Eukaryota > Viridiplantae > Streptophyta > Pinopsida > Pinales > Pinaceae > Pinus > Pinus taeda. The sequence goes on along the minus strand of APFE031025438.1, from coordinate 56,661 downwards.
ATAAAGAGGAAACCACACAAAACATGGCATGGGTCCAACTTCGCCCAAGTAGAAGGTTGTAACTTAGATTCACATCTACAACTTCCACTTCTAGCTTGACAGTCTTCCCTTCCAAGGTGATGGGAAAAGTTGTGAGAATACCATAAGGAACGGAGCCTCTGCCATCAAAGGCCTCCAAGGTGTTTAGGGACTGGTTGAGAGGTGGAGAGACAATAACTTTCCAACATTTAACATACATGATACAGGTGGAATCACCTTCATCATTGATAGTCTGATGGATCATCTTTCCTTTTATAATGACTTGAATCAAAAAGGAAATATGATGGGGAAGACAAGGAACATGGTTTTCAATATCGAAAGTAATCAAGTTCGAATCAGCAGGATCGATACCTCCTATAGCAGACAATAATGATTTCCGCTACATAGGGCAAGTTGGAGAACTTCCAAAGTAGACATCGTCGAAGGCTCTATTGCTAAATCTTCGATAATATTGTAATGTTGAGAATCTCTAGCGTTTGGGTTATAGGATGACTTCTTAATCACTCCTTTGGGAGGTGGTCGGATAACAAATTCATTATTAGGTCTCTCAATATGGAGAGGACCAGAACCGGGTGGAGCGGAAGTAGAAGGTATATCTGTGGTTTATTTTTCCACCGTCTACTTTTGAGAGGTTTGATAATCTTTCGATCGAGTGGCTACAGAGATAGGAAATGAACCCATCATCATGTAAACCTGAGAACCCAATGAGGTAGAGGAATGTGGTTGGTCTACCAACTGATTCTGTTGAGATGGGAATGGCTATTTCGATACAGTCGGGGTCCCTTTCAATAAATGACTAACTTCTGCACGCCAGGGACAATCCTTGGTAGAATGATCTTCCTCACAAATGAGGCAAGGATATTTCATCTTCCATTTGGAGGCATCATCAACAGATGACTTAAGAGGATCATGTTTTAAGGTATCAAATTTTGCTTTCCCCTTACCCTTCTTCTTACCTGTTGAGGCTTTATCTGTCGTGGTAGACTAGATGACGTTGACCTCGAAGGTTTTACTAGGATTCGATGGGTTTTTCGAAGGATGACTAGAGCTAGTATTTGAAATAGATTTTTGGTTTGAAGAAGCTTTAGTGGGAGTTTTAGATTCTGATCCAATTACACCATCAATAGGTGGTACATCGAGAGACTTTGAAGATGCGGGGTTCAAAGATGGCCTTGGAGCATCAGGCAACATTTCATACAACGTGGCAGATTGGTAATAAGCCAAATCCAAATACTGGGCACGGGCAATAGCCTGATCCTTGGTAACACAACCACCCATTGCTATATCTATAGCGATTTTGTTTATGAATGAATTGGTAAACCATCTGGTCAACAACTCATCAGGGATTTCAAATTTGATGAGGCGACGTCGACGTCTCCATTCATGGATGTGATCAGAGATATGGGTCACAGTATCCTGCTTCAAAGATGTAAGCAAGTGAGTACCAGTTTCATAACGAACCGGTAATTGGGAGTGGGTGAGGAAGGCCATAGCCGAAGAATTGAAGTCTGCATATGTACCTCGAGGTAACTCAATGTACCACTTTGCCACAATACCTATCAAGGTTCGTTGAAAGAGGTGGAGACGAACAGAATTGTCAACGTAGGAATTAGAAGAACACCATAATGTAGGTTTTAACCCCGTACAGAGATTACCTGCATACAAATACTAAAACACAGAAAATAAACAATGCGAGAGCATAACACATAAAACACATATACACAAAGATTTTCCCCCGGATCCCAAAACCGCGACTACCAACTTGATTTTTCATTATGTTCCTTTCAATGTTACAATACATATTTATACATGTCGAAGCATCTGATACCATGGAGCGAAAATCATCGCGTCCAAAACCATGGACCGAAAACCATCGCATCCAAAAACATGTGCAGAAATCATGCACAAAACCATAGGTGGGTCCGCCCAACCTAACATAGGTTCCAAAACCAAAATTTTCCGGGGTGCTACCATGAACCCCATAGAGTGGGGTCACCAGCACCCCTCAAACACCCTGTGACTCCCTCACTACGCAATCAGCACAACAAAGGAGGGGCTCCAACCCCCCTTTAACCCTCGGTTAACTACGTCGGCTAGCCATGGAAAGAATATAACACAACCCAACATTCTCCCACTTGTTGTTTTCCTTCCACAAGGGGCCATTTATCCAGCCCTGCAATGCCCATTGTTTCTCTACACCAAGAGAACTTCTCAGAGCTCACAGATTTTTTCAATGCATCTGCAGTATTCTTCAAAGTGGCCACCTTTACTAGCAACACCTTTTTGTCTTCTATCATATCCCTCACAAAGTGATACTGAACATCAATGTGCTTTGTCTTTGAATGATAAGCAGGGTTCTTTGCCAAGAAAATTGCACTTTGGCTGTCACAGTCTATCCTTATAGCTCCCTGTACTAACCCCATACTTGAACACAGTCTTTGCAACCAAACT